>JAMPIV010008533.1:0-165752 GCA_024509875.1 Oreohelix idahoensis
CAAAGTTATTAAGATTTATTGACGTATTACGAACGGCAATCAACAAGACGATCATGATAAACGATGAGAGTATTATATTTTACAGTTACTGATAATAATAATAAATTCTTGCAGATTCTTTATCAATCAAGTCCTTTTCTATCCAAGTGACTAGGATTCACTAACAGTTACCATCTGAGATACCTTAAGGTAATGTCCGTTGACCTTCTTCCAAGGACATCTGTCATAGTAAACGGATTCATACTCATGGATGACGCTTCCATATAATACTTGTCTAAATCCCAGACTTTCTCCTTACAATAATTTATACAGTTGATATAATCCATAAAAGTCATACACGAAAATACAAACAGGTTAGAGACTTTTGTTGACTAACCTCTCCTGCAATATGCCACGACCTTGGCATAGGTGTTACGAAAATACGATATTCAATATATGATCAAATATATATCCTTTACTCGTAGGACTTCCCACTACGAAAGATTTGAGTGAGGCTAAGATCTCTACTGTTCCATTCTAGGAATCCAGCAAAACATGGATTCCCGCTAGACTCCAGTAATGAGAAGCCGTTCCACTTAATCATTAATAATATATATAAAACGAGGGCTCAAAACAACTTACGCATCGAACTGGATGTTGGCTTCCACCTGAAGACCAACCATCCTTCACAAACAATTCTTCCATAGAATTGTACAGAATAAATAATATCAACACACGGACCGTAAGTCCCACTTGCCCTTACCAGATCCTGACGTCATAACCCCTAAACTAGGTAACCCGTGCGCCAAGAGAAACACATACTCTGCATTGTGCACGTCGGTGCGTGAATAAATCGAACGCACAAAGAATATAACTAGATCAAGACTGGTGCGTACAATGGCAGGACCGAAGACTACCCCCTAGGTAAAAACGTACGCAACAGAACCGTAATTAAGAGCTGGTAAGAGATGCAGAAGAAATTGTAGCGGAAGGAAATAAGAAAGGCCTGTAAAACAATACAATGACGCTAACAGTTAACATATGCAATTAAATGGCCTTAGCAACAATTTTGAAAAAAACTTCTAAACAGACTTCTTCCACAGACGCCCCCTGACATACAGCCAGTATAAAAGAGGTTGCAAGTTAATTGTGAAAAACAAAATAAGAAACACAATAAAGAAAATCACAAAGTTTCTAAGAGACCGAAAATCTGAAGGCCCAGAAGGCATTCTAGCAGAGGCCATTATTTCACTTGCTGGCACTTCTCTACAAAGAAGAAATTATATAAATAGCTTGGATCGACTGAGAGACACAAGAGATGCTAGCAGACTGGAGGGAAGATTATCTGGTCGCGTAAATTTACATAAGTGTTACTATAAGTACACATAAAAGTATTAAATCTGATCATCCTTAAGAGATTAAAAGTGAGCGCATATAAATATGTCATGGAAAAATATACGGGCTTTCGATCAAACAATAATAAATTCATGACGCTACGAAACCTCGATCCTTCTGGTCAGTTATTTATTCCAATCTTTGTAGCAGCGTTTTAAGCTGCTTCTTACTCATTCATCTTCTACACTAAGGTGTAAAGGGTTGCCCGAAAACGTCATAAGAACAGACACACAAATACTCATCACTAACCGCACTGGGAGGGCCCGTTGCTGGGAACAACACGCGCAGTCTACTGCAACAACTTTAATATACGCTATTAGAGCTGGAATTACCGCGGCTGCTATCACGAGACTTGCCCTGCAATACATTCTTTGTTAAATGGTTTAAAGTCTACTAATTCCAGTTTCGGGCCTCGAAAGAGTCCCGTATTGTTAAACATAGCTTGCAACTTAACTCGCAACTTGACATCGGTATTGACGACTATACAGAGACTTAACACACAGAATCGTTCTGGACACTGATGAGACATTAGTGTGTCTCCTTTAAGTTCATTAATCTAACAAGAAAAAACAGGAGGACATACAATGTAGGTTTTATTTCCTCATGAAGGACAACCTGCAGAGCAATATGAGATAAGAAATGGAATGCGGCAGTAATGCCCATTGTCACCATTTCTGTTATTACTGACTGTATTATGAAAACAATGTCAACCAAGAGAAACAGAATTTTCACTTTCAAATAACCACATCTTTTTCCCTCAAAAAACGTTGGCCGTCTGTCTCAGGTTTCGCTCGTTGCTATAATATTTCTCCCTCAAATGGGTTGGTGACGATCCTGCAAGAAAATCTGCCTGTCAAAAGGATTCATGTCCAACGCAAAGATAAGAGTGTTGAGATCAAGGCAGTCATATTGTATGGCTCTAACACACTGAGAACAATAAAACACGACAAGCAACAACATCAGCAGACTGTCACAAATGAGTGCTTCCCCGGGACAGAAGGATTTAAATTATATGGCAAGATCATCAATGTAGAAATGACGGAAAGTATGGCACACAAACCAATGAAATAAGAGGTATCGAAACGACATTGGCGTTGGACAGAGCATCACTGAGGAAACTACCTGATAGCATTACATGACAGTCATTATTCTGGGATCCCCAAAGTAAAAAAAATTAAGGGACCCCCCCCAAAAAAAAAAGCCCAAGAATAAGGGTACTGCAGTGAAGATATAAAGAAGTCATGGACATGACTTGACGGGATGGTACAAGACAGTCATGTTTGGTGTGAATTAGTTGAACGCCTATAATCCACAGGGAGTGGAAAGGTGACACTGATGGAGAATTCTACAACTCCGTTATTAAAGGCGTACACTTATATTCAGGGTTGTGGAGTCGGCCAAACAATTTCCGACTCCGTTATTAAAGGTGTACACTTATATTCAGAGTTGTGGAGTCGGCCAAACAATTTCCGACTCCGTTATTAAAGGCATACACTTATATTCAGGGTCGTGGAGTCGGCCAAACAATTTCCGACTCCGTTATTAAAGGCATACACTTATATTCAGGGTTGTGGAGTCGGCCAAACAATTTCCGACTCCGTTATTAAAGGCATACACTTATATTCAGGGTTGTGGAGTCGGCCAAACAATTTCCGACTCCGAGTCCTGAAATTGTAAACGTCCTACTCCGACTACAGTTGTTACTAGTCATATGGCATCAGATTATGCCCGCATATGGAGCTATGTGTATAATTATAGTATATATATGTGAATAAATGAATACGTGGCTTCCGAAGACTACATTTTAAACTATTCATTCATTCATTCATTCATGCATTCATTCATGCATTCATTCATTCATTCATGCATTCATTCATCCATCCATCCATCCATCCATCCATCCATCTATGCATGCATGCATTCATTCATGCATCCATGCATGCATGCATGCATGCATCCATCCATCCATCCATCCATCCATCCATCCATCCATCCATGCATGCATGCATTCATTCATTCATGCATGCATGCATGCATGCATGCATGCATCCATTCATTCATTCATTCATTCATTCATTCATTCATTCATTCATTCATTCATTCATTCATTCATTCATATAATAATACAAAACAAAAACTTCAGCAAAGATTTTAAAATGTTATAATTTTATTTAAATTTAATTGGTTCTTTATTTAAAAAAACAGGATTGCTTCATTGCTGCTCTCAAACCAAATGTGATCATTTTTATTGGAGTCAGGACACTTTTTACCGACTACGACCCTGACTCCATTAAAAGAACGACCGACTCCACGACTTCCACCCCCACCCCCACAGCCCAGCTTATTTCATTATGACACATTATTTAATACAAAATATAAAAAGCTTTATGAAGTACTGTATACCGATTTGCTATCTATTTGGTCTTTAAAGAATCTTAACTCCCCGTTTAAACAATTGCGTACGTAAAATTTCCTACAATAAACAACGAAACATATCACTTCAGCTGTTCAGGAAAATATGCAAAAGTCGCTCACTGCATCTTGAAAGTTAAATTGAACACCCATTAAAAGAGCAAGTAGGCCTTTCACCATTTTTTTCTTGGCGCATTGACCTTTGACCATAAGTCATGATAAGTTTGACCACAAAGATCCAGTAAAGTTGAAACAGACAGGAAAAGAATGAAATGACACCAGGAGAATTAGTGCCTTCATCTGGACATGCAGCAGACAGAAGACAAGATAATTGTTTCCCGTCATGTTTTGGTGGAGCACGGAGTAGTTGCAGCTGATCTCTGAAGAGATAACGAAAGAGTAGGACTGTGCACCCTCAAGCATGTCGTACAGTGCTTCTAATATCAGGTTGTGCATGAGGATGGCAACCTCAACATGTAAAACTAATTGCCATAGAAACTACCACTTTGGGGGCATGTGAATGTTTGGTACAGGCTTTCTGCAAGACGCCGCGCTACAACAGTGGTGCCATGCTATGTAAGGAGCGCTAAGGGAAATGATGACGATATTGATGATGATGTTGTAGCGGAGTACTTGCTCGTAATGGATATAAAACTAGTTCGCTACCCAACTCCCACTTCAAAGCAGAGCACGCAATATTTTATTCGCAATAAAGACAATAATATCTGTATGCACAAATAAGTATTACTTTAACAGTCAGCGTCCTTCAGTAAAACTAGTCTGGTATCAGCAAAGATATATACCGCTTCGCTTACAATTTCCAGTCTTGTAACGATCGATGGCGGAACGTTCCAAGGTTGGTGAGTGGGTAGACAATATATAGCGGATAAGGAATGTTTCTACACCGATTTCTCACTGATATGATAATTAAATTGTCGTGGCACCCTGCTATTTTTACATCGCCTCCAGGTAAACGTGAGCCGATTCGATAGATGTTTGTTTGCGTCAAGATGACGAGATGTAGACGTAAGGGGACAACGATGAATATAGCATCTTTCTCCAATTATCTATGTCCTTGCTTATTCAGATCTAATTTTAAATTATCCATCAAATCTTCTGTTCTTGGCAACTTTTTTGTTTTAACTACTTTATCGTCCTATCGGTAGGGTTGTTAGAGCATTTCTCTGTCGCGGAATGTTACCGAGTTCAAATGCTGATAGTTCCACGTTCGTCTGCCCAGACGTAAATGGGTACCTGACTCTGCTCTTCAGTTAAGGAAGGCAAAAGCCTTAAGGAAGGGGAATGGTCACACCAACACATAAAGCCGGACGGAGCATAGAATACACACAATAATTGTAGGTCGACTGGCAGAGTGGTTAGAGCATTTGAGTCTCGAGGCAAAGTTACTGACTTAGTCGTTCCCCTTCTACCGTGAGGTGTAGAGGTTTGGAAGAGAGAGCGCCAGACTATCCTATCGGCTGTCTTCCTCCTGGCCTGGTTCCATTCTAGTCCTCGGTTCTTCAAAGATTGTCTAATGTTGCCCTCCCAGCGGACTCTGGGTCGTCCTGGGGTTCTGGATCCCTGGCTCTTTGTTTCCCATGCTTGTCGTGGTAGCCGATCTTCTCCCATTCTGCAGACATGGCCAAACCATCGTAGTTGGGACTTTTCTACTTGGGTCTGCAGGGGGTGGGATTTTAGGCCTTGACGTATCGTCTGGTTGCGGACCATGTCTCTTCTTGTTACTTCAACCACCTTCCTCAGATACCTCATTTCTGAGGTTTGGATCTGGCTTTTGTGGATTGTAGTCATTGCCCATGACTCGCATCCATATGTCAAGACTGGGACATAGGTGGAGCGGTATACAGCCATCTTCGTTTTCTTACCAACCTCTCTCTTGCTGAGGAATCCTCGATTTATGGCCTTAAAAAGTCTCCCAGCTGCTGCTTTTCGAGTGGCCAACTCTTCTTTGATGCCTCCCTTTCGGTCTATAATAGCTCCGAGGTATTTAAAGTGGTCGACCTGCTCCAGGACCTGTTCTCCCAGCTTAATCTGATGTCTTCTTTCTTCTCGTGATATCACCATGGATTTTGTTTTAGAGCTGCGTATGACCATCCCTCTCTTCTCCAGCTCTTCCTTCCAGACTTGCAGGTTGGATTGGAGATGTGCCTCTGATTTAGCAATCAGGGCAACATCATCAGCAAATGCCAGCTCTGAAATACAGACCTATCGCATCTTCCAGTACCCCACTGAATACTTTCTTGTTCTCTCCTTACATGCCTTGATGACATCGTCCATGAGGAGTATGAAAAGATAAGGTGACAGGATATCACCTTGTCTTACACCAGTGGTGGTCCTGAACTCTTCTGACTTATGGTTTGCTGTCCTCACATAATTTCTGCAAGACTTGTAGTAGAAACTCTGTATAGCATGAATCAGAGGTGCTGGAATGTTCTTCCTTGCCAAACAGTCCCAAAGTTTGTTCCAGGGGAACCTGTCAAACGCATTTTCCAGATCTATGAAACAAAGATGGATCTCACTCTTATACTCAAGGGCCTTTTCACTCAGCTGTCTGAGTGTGAAGATTAGGTCTTGAGTACTTCGGTTTGCTCGGAATCCGCACTGGACCTCATCAAATTGTGGCTCAGCTAGGCGTCGGAGTCTCTGCTCTAGGATTCTAGAGTAGATTTGACCAGGGACACTAAGAAGGGATATGTCTCTATGGTTTCCACATGGTCGAGGCAAAGTTACCGGGTGCTAATCCCGGTAGCGTCATTCTCCAGCCTACCCATGTGTCGTGAAACGACTTCTCCCCGACCTTTTCTTCTGTCTATTATTTTATCCCTCTACAAATTTCTCCTATCATAACACAAGAAACCAAAAGTCTTTCTCTCTAGTCGTATATTTCACAGTATTCGCTAGCCTCAGGATTCACACGGCCAAAAGGTAATAAATTATTTCCCCACCAGCGAAAGTCGAAGGTGGAAAACATTGTGTTACGAACAGACCGGAAGTCGACCGCCTTTCTTGGTGTCACGAACTGGACAAATACGCAGTGGATACTAGGGCGAGTTTAATGAAGTTAACTTGATATCCCTGCGACCAAAATAGAATTTGCAACAATGCCACCCAAGAGGTGGACCCAAAAATATAGCTGGAATTTTGGGAGGGAATTTTAAGCCATTAGACCGCTACCATCCTTCGAAGGAGACGGAATCTATGGGCCCTAGAGTGGGCATTACTGTTGCGAAATATTAGTAGTGAATTCAGTTGAGCGAATCCTACCAGGTGATCCTACCAGGTTGTCATACCAGGAGATCTAAGCATATGCAGTGTTCTCGAGGGCAGACATACTCCATCCCAGTTGGTGATGAGCACTGTGTCAAGACAGAGGAAGCAACCTTCCATCCTCTGAAACCCTAAAAAGAACTTGCTGGACCTGGAGTGCTGGGACAGATTGAACCCCCTGGCAACAAGACAACATAATTCAGCATCATCAGAGATGAGTAATTTAACATGCCAGCAGAACCACTACAGAATATTCCCATTGTCCTAGGATGACAAATTAATTCTGACATGGTTCAGAATCATTCATAGATTAGGAACATATAGTTGTACATTTGAATATAATGTGAGATTCTATCTTCATTTTTTGTAAACTTTACATAACAGATTCTGTTGTTATTTTCTTTGTAATATTTAAATGGGTTGTATAGTTTTAGTAACATAAATCTACACCCTGGGGGCAGAGCCATAATTAATAAACACTATTGGGTCGGGATATCTTTAATGTGGCTGGGCACCAAATCTCTTATCCAACTATATGTACTATACATAGTCCTTTGTAGGATCTCGGATCAAGAATTTATCGCCTAGAGAATATCCTGTTAGTTTCACCAGAATTCTCTTTTTTAAGAAAGTTTTCTTGTGGACTAATTCCCAAGGAGAGACAGTGCATTCAACCTGCAGTCTGGAAGATGTTCCTCTAGATATTATCTTTTATTCTTCCATCAAGTCTGTCATACTTACACTTTCTCCCTCAAAAGAAACCATTTCGCTACACCATGTGTACATGTGAACGTATTTCTGCCGTTGAGTCAGGAAAGGCAAATGCAGGGAAGAAAGGAACCCGTCACTCCCGCCTCACAAAGCTGAGACACAGTGAAGTCTCCAACACTTCACTCTCCTACTATATAATGAGTGGATGAATTTGAGAAACAAAATCGAAAAAAGGTGATTCGTCTTACTGGGACAGAAGACAAATAAAATAGCTAACATTGCGGCTACAAGGTCTTCGTTGGGAAACGATAACAAAGCGACAGCTGAGTAAGAAACATGAGAAAATAAATAAAAATGGACACAACGTGTAAGATCTGCTAGACCTAGCTCTAAGGCTTATCTATTGCTATAGTATTACACAATAATAAGCCCACTTCAAACAAACAGCAGCTAGCAAACCCAGATTACATAGAACCCTTGAGCCAAAATAGAAAATACAAATGAAATTTACTTCAGACAGATAAAAACAATACTTTTTATGTGTCCTGTGTCCATCAACGCCTCTTAATGATGATCACTGCCATTCTTCAATCTGTCACATAATTATTTCGGGTCGATTTCTGCTTCACTGCGGCAGTAATCAGTTACATTTGTTGTACTGACTAATTTTTTTTTTCTTAACCAGCGGCACTTGGACTTTCAGCCCGTTGGCCCAATGACATGTCATTGCGAGGCTGGGGAACCTGAGGACTTTCCTTCCAACCCGGTCAGGAGCTTCGCTCCTTCCCATCCACAGAGGGTTTATCTCAGGAGCCGTTCAGATTATTCAGTCAAAATCCCGGTCGTTGACACTCCTTCAAGCGCCGACGCCCGGGCTTGAACCTTGAAAACCTGGTCGCCAGTACAAGGTTGTAACCATTACACCAGCGCGGCTCCCGTACTGACTAATTACATGCTTTTCAATGGTCGACACCTCTTTCTTTCTCTGCTATGTAGCAGATATTTTGTATTTTCAAACATTCTTACACTTCTCTCAGCAATAATTCGTCTTCTGTTTACCTGACCATCCCTGCTGAGAGAGTAGACAGTTGATGCAATATTAACCGACAACTATGTTGGTTAATCTCGGGTCAGGCCGACATCAGACTACAGATCAACACTAAAATCGCCCAGCAGCAGATGTTTAATCGCTGATAAGGACAGGGTGCGTTCTTCACCAAGATGGTAATATGCGGAAAGTTTGATAGCCATTACGGGAAGATAACTTAGTTGTCAGCGCACAGGAATGACATAATCGTTTCCTGTCCGACTTATTACGAAAATAGTACTTGAGATAATAGTAAGATGTTGTATGTGTAGTCATTTGGAGAGAAGGCAATCGGATGTTTTATTGCTATATATCGGAGAGGTGACATTTTGCATCTCGCACATAATTTCAGGCGGAAATAATTTTGAAATTACCCCACCTAAACACGCATGTTTGAAACGATTGGAGCTCTGCTTAGTACCGTAACAAACAAATGCGGGGGAGGACAGGCAATTTAACCGTACCTTTTTGCAGTTTTAAGACACTGAAAATTCACGCGTGCCAAGAAGATCATCAGACTGCCAGAGATAGTATCAGATTTAATATATATCAGACCTGACTTTGTGGAACATCTTGAAGGACTTAAAGAGCCCAGGAAAACCATTTTAATAAGGAAAACCGGGATCTGAGGAAACTGAAAACACGGAGTCATAGTGGGAATTCATTGTTAACATAACAACACCCCAGAAACGTGTAAAAAGGCATCTGCTAGTGCCTTAACTTTATTCCTCTGAGCAAACAGTCTGTGAGCCAAGATTGGCGTAAGTTGTGCATTTTACATTCTATATTTTTCATTACTAACATGTGAACTAATATGTATATATTGCCATATGAATATTAATATGTGAAAATTGCTAGGGATGTCCAAGTCATTTGAGGCTGGCAACCTCAGCGTATAGAATGATGATTTCATGAACTACCACTGCAAGGGCTGGTGACTGCTTTATTGCTAGTTTCTTAAAGAGAACTAAAAGCATAGGTAGTCCCAAGTTCCATATGGAGCAGGGAGGGAAAGATGAAAGAAATGATGTACATTCTAATTATAATATGTACAATTACAAACCAGTGTAAATGTCTATGTAAACATATTCACTTTAAACAATAATGAAAGTTTTCAAGCTTTTCAACCCGTGTAGATGTAAATGAAAACATATTCAATCTATATTGTGAACATTTTTCAACCAGTGTAGATGTAACTGAAGACATATCCAATCTTTATTGTGAACATTTTCCAACCAGTGTAGATGTAAAAAATGTAAACATATTCTATCTATACTATTAACCTTTTCATTTGAATGTAAAGTAAATATATAGCTATTCAATTTAAATGTAAAGAAAGTTTTCTCTCGAGGGATTAAGCTTAATTCTCATCGAGGGTATAGCCTGAGGCAAATGGGATGGTGGAATAGGAAGATGGGGACACATAAGTATGTGTCGGGAAACTCAATACTCAGAGGGTATTCGTTTCTCTTCTTTTACCATGCTAGTTTGTGGTATCAGTGAGGGTAGTAATCTCTGGAACAAAGTGAGGGTAGCAGTGGCTTGACGACGAGCTAGACACCATCATCAGAGGGTCTTAAAGACGCGGGACCAGCTTTGCAGTTACTTCCTGATCTTACTTGGAACGTGCTGCGCCTTTAATCTTGACCAGAGACGCGAGAACTCCAGTGACCTATTTGCACAGAACCCAAAAACCCAGCGGGAGCAGAAGCTACCATTTGCAGCTAAGTCAAACATAAAAGCTGCCAAGTGACATCTTACATAAAACACTATACCATCACACGATAATGAGTAATTTCTGTTAAAGATTGTTCACATTTTCTAAACTGTTAAAACTTAGTTCATTATTAAATCTGTTATTTGTCGGTTTAATCATTTTGAATGTACTGCATGTTTGTCTCAGTCAATTTACTATATACCCTCTAATCAGAGCTATACTAATAAGAGGAATCTCGCTGGATTTACACCGGCTGGGGGCTTGAACGAGCTGAAATTAATAATTTGCTTAATTCTTCATAAAAGGCGGCGGATCAGATATAAGTTAACAATTCTTCTGTTCCCGTTTTCTGCTTATAAAGTCATGCCACTATTTTAGTTGGTCTGGCTGCAGGAAGCTTGTATAAAATCATTAACATGATCTTGTAGCGACGGTTTCTGTAACATTTATAAAGATGATGATTTTTGCCAGCCCCCCGCATTTTCCCGTCTCAGTCGCCTCTTGCCTCTTACAACATACATGATAGAACAGTCTGCACGGTGCATTCATATTATACAGGACTAAGTTTCTCGTATTTGCAGGAATATTTCTAAAAAAAAGTAATTAATAAATAAAAATCCGATGACAAAATGGGAACAAAATGAGCATTGTTTCAACAGGTCCGCAAATTAGTTCCCGGGCCGAAAACACGCACTGAAAAAAAAAGATTGCAAAATTCGTGGAAAAAGATGGGATATAATAATATCAGGGAGCGATAAGAGATTTCTTATATGAGAATACCACAGAAAGCGCTGCTCTGAAGTCAAACAATACCTCAACTATTGACAAGAAACGACAATACCTCAACTATTGACAAGAACCGCCAATACCTCAACTATTGACAAGAACCGCCAATACCTCAACTATTGACAAGAAACGCCAATACTTCAACTATTGACAAGAAACGCCAATACCTCAACTATTGACAAGAAACGCCAATACCTCAACTATTGACAACAAACGCCAATACCTCAACTATTGACAACAAACGCCAATACCTCAACTATTGACAACAAACGCCAATACCTCAACTATTGACAACAAACGCCAATACCTCAACTATTGACAACAAACGCCAATACCTCAACTATTGACAACAAACGCCAATACCTCAACTAATGACAAGAAACGCCAATACCTCAACTATTGACAAGAAACGCCAATACCTCAACTATTGACAAGAAACGCCAATACTTCAACTATTGACGAGAAACGCCAATACCTCAACTATTGACAAGAAACGCCAATACCTCAACTATTGACAAGAAACGCCAATACCTCAACTATTGACAAGAAACGCCAATACCTCAACTATTGACAAGAAACGCCAATACCTCAACTATTGACAAGAAACGCCAATAAATCAACTATTGACAAGAAACGCCAATACATCAACTATTGACAAGAAACGCCAATACCTCAACTATTGACAAGAAACGCCAATACCTCAACTATTGACAAGAAACGCCAATACCTCAACTATTGACAAGAAACGCCAATACTTCAACTATTGACAAGAAACGCCAATACTTCAACTATTGACAAGAAACGCCAATACTTCAACTATTGACAAGAAACGCCAGTACCTCAACTATTGACAAGAAACGCTTAGAAAGTCAAACTGCAGACAAGAACGAAAAAATGCAAACGTTAAAGACAACAGTAAAAGGGAAAAGTGCGTGATAAATTATGCACACATCGATCCTGTGTGGTTCTGGACTGGAAAGCGCAAACAGTAAACGGTAACCATGGGATTCTTTTTGGCTGGAGAACATCCGGAGATGTCCCCAATTTGGCGATAATGAGGGAGACAACAAGTGACGCACTTAACTGCGCTCACCCCTGGTCGAGATGAATATTTCAGTTCAGCAATCATTTCACAACCCAACGGATGACACCAAGGACGTTTTTTCTTCCTTCTCAGCACGCTCCACGTGTCCTCACAGCGGCTGGGAAATTTGCTGCCATTTAGAACTTCCATGACTCCCATAACAAATGTTGGATGTTGTATGAGTCAACCGGTGCCGATAATGGCTTATGAATTATTATTTTTAGTTCAAAATATGACAGATTATTCAGCACAATAATCATTATTCATATTTCTCTACTTATGGACCACGGCGTCCTAGCGGTAGATAACCATTTTGAGGAAGCCTACGCCAAATCACAAACTCTTGCAACAGTGGTTCAGTAGCAAATCTGATTTCCTTGACAAGGTTGTCAGTCTCATGCACAAACTACGACATGCATAGTGTGTCCGCACCACTATCATCGTCACCTATGCCCTTCTTTGCTTCCCTCTGAAACTCCTTACGGGGCACGGGACCTCCACTGCCCTAGCATCGATGCATGACGCCCTCACCACGGCACAATGTGCTTGTTGCAGGGGCGGGTTATGTAGCAACGTGTTTTACATGGTGGAGTTACCGGCCCTTTGCAGAAATTGACCTTAGTCACTTTTATGACATGTCTGGTATGAGCAGGGGCCCTATTTTTTTCTGATCAGAGACCCCCTGCAACCACAAGGGACTGACCGCCAATGTGAATAACTTCAGACATGCCAGTGTACACAATACACGGCTTAAACACTCAAGATAAAACACAAAGTATATATTAAATTATCAATATAAACTTTCCTGGCATTAAGTAGGTCTATATATTTTTAATGACCCAAGTAGTTCTGCGCGGGGGGGGGGGGGCCTGTGATGAGACACATAAATAATATTACTACTGCTCCCTCATGCATGTCGTATAAGGCGATTAATATGAGGTTGTGTATAAGGCTTACAGCCTCATCGCGTAAAGGAAGGAAATTGCTAGAGAAACCACTACTCCATGATGACAAGAAAGCTTGGTGAAGGATTCCTACAACAACCACGTGATGACTCCATGCTCTATAGGAAACGAAAAGAAAAATAATGGTGATGATATATTTTAAAGAGGACGAAGAAAATCTTGCGGCTGTCCAGGAAAGCTCTGCTGGGACCGGAGTTCCTATATCCGGTCTCTGAAAGAGCTACACTTAATATAATTAAAGCGGTAGCTGTGATTGACGTAGACTTCTTTTGGGTCTATGGCTCCTTCCAGACAAGATACCAGGAGACATTTTACCACGCTGTGCCCCTCGGGCACGACGTCAACGGGCCACAAACATCATGTTTATTAGACTGCCAATTACGGTCAATTTCCGGTAATTCATAGACGCCATATTGCTCTGCCAAAATGGCGCCCCTAGTGATAATCAGCTTGCCTCAATATTGGCCTGCAAATTCTACACGGCTTCTAATTAATAATGAATACCATGAAATAATATCTGTTAGGTGGCTTCAGACACATCTCAGTTATCAACAAAACAAACAAAAAAGTACTACATGGATTTTCTCACGTTTCGGTAGAACCGACCAGTGCTCAGTGACACCGTAGCGCAGGGGTCAATAACCGGTCAATCATGATCTACGGTTAAATCTTAGGGCAGGGATCGGCAATCCGAGAGCTTTTGGCATCTACTTTAGAAACATTGAGCACGCTAAAGATTTACCATATATATATATATATATATATATATATATATATATATATATATATATATATATATATATATATATATATATATATATATATATATATATATATATATATATATATATATATATATATGTGTCTGTGTGTAATTAAAAAGAGCGGAGGGGTGGGTAATTACAAAGGAAAGATCACGTTCCTAGCTCCTGCAGATAACGAATATATATTAGTTGCCACATCGAGACTTTTCATTAGGAATGCTGGAAAAGTACCTTTGATCTCGTGGACATCGCAATTTTCAACGCCGGCGGGAGAGGTCTAGTGCAAAGAGTCCCTAGTTTAAAAAAGTATCCCCCCCCCCCTTTTGTATGGCCTAAAGATCTACTAAATCATCCACTGGGATCTACCAGTAGATTGTGATCGACTGCTGCCTTAGGGGATGATCTCTTGGTGACTGGGGAAGGGGTGGAGGGGCACAAGAAGGAATGTGTGAAACTTCAAGACATGACCTCTCCAACCTGCACTTAAAATCGCGGTACCCCGAGGATTAATGGTTTCCATGTTCCAGTGAAAACCATTCACTTTTTTGATTGACTTGGCTTAGCATTGTTCTCTCTAGCAAGTTGTACGCTTAGTTATTACTAGTTAATGAATGGAAAAGAAATGGATAAGGCTTACCAGCGTTTATTATGCAGGAATAAAACTGACGAAACAAGGTGTAGGCTTAGGGTTCGCATAAGAGAACGGAATGACAGACAAGGATGAGAATGGTCTCCTTTTATAGGGGATAACTTCATTTATGTGCAAGTACAAGGAAATTTGGAGGGATGGAGTAGTTTTGAAGATTTTGTTAGAGTGTCAGTGCATCGAGAAATCCTATGGTTTTCCGGTTCGAAATTCAATATGAAATCGTTAATACGACCGATATTGGAAAACAACATATGGATGGAAAGATAAACTTACCGAGAATGGAAGACTATAACTCAAAAGGCGCTAAATAGAAAAGGTGCGATGCACGATGCTGAGGTTTGAAACAATTCTAACACAGAATCCCTCAGAGTCGAAATTTTGCAGAAGTAAACCAGAGTTGCGGACCCTTGTCTTCCGATACTTACGCTCTGTGCCAATAAAAGGAACTCGTAGAGAATTCAAACTCACTTGTACAGCGTAAAGACAGAAGGACGGAGGCTACAGAGAGACGCCTGTGAAGCTAACACTTTGTTATCTGTAGCCAGACAGTACTAGTATACTCCACCAAAAGCCAGTCTTTTCTGATCTTTATAAGATCCTAAGAGGGTATGTAGAATTATTATATATATCTAGTAAATAAATATAACTTTTATTTCAGGATTTGGTTTGTGATAGACTTAATTATGTCATGAAAGTATCATGCATAATACTTGTGATTTGTAAGTATGATTGCCGAAGCTTGGAACCTGAAAATATAACCATGACTCAGTCCTTGTCAGGGCTAATACAGTCCTTATCAGGGCTAATACATTCCTTATCAGGTCTAATACAGTCCTTATCAGGGCTTATACACCCTGCCGTTAAGAGCTGACTTATCAGGCAGAGGGAAAGGGTGATTAGACATCATGTCATGTGAGTAAATAATTGATGTATTATATTTCTGTATTATTTTATTTTATAAAATGTTGCCAGCTAGACACATGTCTTGTCTTGTCTTTGCTTATCAGACTGAACCATGTATCATTCATTACATGCATACACATGAAACTCACTCATCTCATGAACAGATAGGTTGTGTGTGCTATCTAAGCCAAAGATAGCCACATATCCACTAATGTCTACAGATTCGAAGGTATCAGCCAAATCAGAGGTCTAAGAGCCAGGATCAATCTGAGCTACCTGCAATAATACAGGAGCCATTGTATTGTTATCCGGACATCATCCTCAGTCCCCATCAGTGCTTGGAGGTCTTGAGGGAGGCCTTAACTGAACAAACTGTGCCAGTCATAGTGAAGACAGACAAAATAATTGTTACAGTTGAAGTTCATTTTTTGAATTGTTTGATTATCATAGCAGGTCACTCGGCTAAGGGACAACTTAAGGTCTGACTTTAATCTGAATATTCTCTAAAACAGATTCTTTCACATCCGTGACTACCAGTGTTTTTCTCTGACACTGGGACTTCACTCATTCAAGGCAGAATCCTATTTCTGTTCTTCCAGTATCTACTACTGACATTCTACTTATAAAACCTTACGCTTTTCAGACAAAACAAGAAAATTATTAGAGAGCTAATGTAATCTCAAAACTAACGACAAGATAGTCCAACAGCGGAGTTCCCCCCCCCCCCCTTTTCCCGCCATGTTCGACCCTTGCGGCAAAGGAAAATGGCTTCAGTCTGCGGAAATAACCCAGGAGATTTGGGGAACCTCGACACCGGAAAGGAATGGCGCTGACTGAAATGAAATAGAGGGAAAATTTGTGGAGGTGGGAGTAGAAGATAAAATAGGAAAGACTTCCAAAATACTTCTCGTGCCGCCAGACATTCCAAATTCAGACGACATTCTCAAACAGACGTCAGACTAATCCAGCTTTTATCTCTCATCTCAACATTTTCATGCTCCCCCCAAGCCAGAGCTAACCATAAATGTAGCCCCAAACGGTGTTGTTAGTGCGTATGGTGAAAAAATATATATATAATGGATAATGTGCTTAACTCCTCTTTGGCATGAGCAAAATGTCACATATTGCCTCCTACCATTTTTCGACGATACAATCCTCTCAGAATCTCCCCTTGCCAAGATGGCTGCTTAAATTGTGACGTTAACAATGTACCTACATTTTTGTTGAAACCATTCATATACAGACCAGTCATATAGTCACGCTGAACTGCTGCCTTGCAAAGAAGTCAAGATAAACCAAAAGGTGGGGAAGTATTAATGGATGCTGAACTCGAATGCCCTGGGCTGCAAGGCGCACAACATAGTGCAAACCACCTTAAGATGACATACAAATATGACTCTGTTTGGAGATGTCAGTAACCTTGAGCTGACTGCTGCCTTTATTATAGCCATTTGTCACAGTAGAGATATTCGCCGTAATATATTTAGTTGGTTACGCTGTAGAGTGGCAACAGCGTAGAATAGAAAACCCGTTTGGCGAGTCGGGCCAGAACGGAAGAGGATGTAGATGTTTGGCGCGATTGAGTCTAGGAGATGTCAGCGGTCCTGTACGGACGCTTGTTCCCTTTGTCAGAGATTTTGCTGGGATTACATGAATGCCATTCTTGTTCAGTGCTTGCCGATTGTTTTGCATTTCATGTGTATTGTTAGCCGTGTGTGGCTCATATGTGTGCACCGTACTTATTAAAGGGTTATTACCTGATTTAGGTGTTATTGGATTATTCATGTCAGCTACTGTGTACTGTGGTCATACCTTTGAGACAGCGAGCGAAGTGTATAGTGTGAGTGTGCCTTAAATCCATAGTACCAGTAGAGGGGTTTGTTCACACCGCACAAGTAGCCCGGTGTGCTCTGTGTACCATTAGATACATATAACCTATTCTGACATCTGGGGTAACTCGTCGTGTTTAGGCGTGGAGCCTGTATGATTTAATAGTTTAATTCCCAGCTAGCTGGCAGTATTGTTTCATTTTATTTGATAGTACAGCCTTAGAGCCTGCATTGGTGTTGATCAGGCCATTATGGTGCACACAGTATTCTAGAAGGTGGTAGGGCACTGTGTTGGCGCCTTCATATTTTTTCGTCAACTCCTGGGAGTGAGTTGTTTTCGTCCGTCCAGTGAAAGGTTAGTGTGTGTGTGTCGGTCTGTTAGTGTCTTGTTTACGGTCGTGTGACCTGACCTCGTTTACGGGCTCTGACCTATTTTCAGCGTCCAGTAATGGCTACGTGTCAGTTGATTTTTGCAGTCTATTGTCGATGAAATATTGTACTGTTCAGTTCCAAGTTCTTTGTTATGGTATCTTGGCAGGTCTAAGTACGAGTGTCAAAGTATTAGACTAGTGGTACAGGGTGCGTCAGACGGGTCAGTTTGACACATCTTTGAGTCATTTTGGTGGTTGGCGACAGTGATCCAGGTGGAGCAGCGGAGCTTGGGGTGTGGGTACCATTAGCTAGTTTGGCCCAGACGGCATATGGAGATGTCAGATGGGAGATATCTTGGTCAACCTCGGTATAGGGTGGTAGGAGATGATTGTTAGGATTGTATAGTTGATAAGAGGTTGTTTGTGTGGTTGGTACCCATGGTCATCGTGTTGGACTGCTGGTCTTGTTTCTGCTACTAAGATGTGCCCACCCAGGGGTGAAAGTCTCTGACGTGACCTTCCTAAGCCGACGCCAGTGACGTTGCCCGACAACGCAGAAGTGCCTGACCAGGGGCGAATTCTTTTGTGTTTTGTGCCCTGCCGACCTACCGGGCGGGTCCAGTAGATGTCACCGTGTATGTGATCCGGGAAGTGTGGATATTGTGTGATTAACTTTTGCTATAACACATATATAGAACAGTGCCAAGGAACTTACTCATATTTCTTTTCGACGTATAGACGGTTGATAGCAGCGGGGCAGCTGACCTTTGTAGAAGTAGATGTTGCAGTGCGTATTATGAACAGTGCTGTGTGAGCACCGTAGATAACAGTATAATCATCGAGGAAAGTATTTGACACTCAGACTTGCATAGCAAACTGTTTCCTGGACTGAGTTTCTTGTGGATTTTACGTTGTCCAGTGTGGAGTTTCATTTGTTCTGTGATCATCATTCATCGTCAGTGCTGAGGATTCTCCTTACTCAAGCGCCGTTGGAGCTTCAGATAAGTTATTGTTTGTCTGCTTTTGTATTATATATTATGTTGATATTTTCTTGTTTTTTTCTGTGAATTTAATTTTCTTGTCTGTCCTTCTATCTGTTATTAGTTATCATTTAGCTTAATCTGTATTCTAATATAGTGCTGCTTCTTTATTTACTTCTTGGTTTGTTATTGTTTTCTTTCCTTGTGTTTTGTCTTTTCCTTATTGTACGAGTAGGACTTAGTCTGTATGTGGGTATGTTAATTGTTAGTTAAAGTTGATCTTGCTGTGTTTTCTTTGTAGTCAGGAAATATTTGGATTGTATATTTTGAATACATTATAATATAATTTTACTGATACTTTACTTAGTTTTCTTTCACTGAAGTGAAGATAGTGCTTGGTGGAAGAGATAGCCTCCAGCACCTCATTGCTGAGTGTGGTTTTCGTGGAGTCTTTGGTGTTATAGTGTGTGGCGTGTTCAAGGGAGGTAGGGTGGTGAGCCTAATCCATTCTTGGCGTTTCGTGGGAAAAGATTGGATTAGACCGATTCTTTTAGGGTGTGGCTGTGTTTGTTTTGTCGTGGAGTCTGGCAGAGGGAATTTCCTGCGACTGCCCTTCTTAACATTCCAAGCCCTGTTGGTATTAGCTGTGTTTGTGGTGTGTGTATTTATAGTGGAAATTATGTGAGGATAGCAAACCATAAGTCAGAAGAGTTCAGGACCACCACTGGTGTAAGACAAGGTGATATCCTGTCACCTTACCTTTTCATACTTCTCATGGACGATGTCATTAAGGTATGTAAGGAGAGAACAAGAAAGTATTCAGTGGGGTACTGGAAGATGAGACAGGTCTGTATTTCGGAGCTGGCATTTGCTGATGATGTTGTCCTGATTGCTAAATCAGAGGCACATCTCCAATTCAACCTGCAAGTCTGGAAGGAAGAGCTGGAGAAGAGAGGGATGGTCATAAGCAGCTCTAAAACAAAATCCATGGTGATATCACGAGAAGAAAGAAGACATCAGATTAAGCTGGGAGAACAGGTCCTGGAGCAGGTCGACCACTTTAAATACCTCGGAGCTATTATTGACCGAAAGGGAGGCATCAAAGAAGAGTTGGCCACTCGAAAAGCAGCAGCTGGGAGACTTTTTCAGGCCATAAATCGAGGATTCTTCAGCAAGAGAGAGGTTGGTAAGAAAACGAAGATGGCTGTATACCGCTCCACCTATGTCCCAGTCTTGACATATGGTATGCGAGTCATGGGCAATGACTACAACCCACAAAAGCCAGATCCAAACCTCAGAAATGAGGTATCTGAGGAAGGTGGTTGAAGTAACAAGAAGAGACATGGTACGCAACCAGACGATACATCAAGGCCTTAAATCCCACCCCCTGCAGACCCAAGTAGAACAGTTCCAACTAAGATGGTTTGGCCATGTCTGCAGAATGGGAGAAGATCGGCTACCACGACAAGCATGGGAAACAAAGAGCCAAGGATCCAGACCCACAGGACGACCCAGAGTCCGCTGGGAGGACAACATTAGACAATCTTTGAAGGACCGAGGACTAGAATGGAACCAGGCCAGGAGGAAGACAGCCGATAGGATAGTCTGGCGCTCTCTCTTCCAAACCTCTACACCTCACGGTAGAAGGGGAACGACTAAGTAAGTAAGTATTTATAGTGTCGTGTACATTTAGTAATTCGTTTTTGGTGTTTAAGTGGTGTTTTCTCTTGTCTCATCTTACTATCTTGTAAATACGTTTACAGGTATACCTTGTTTTCGTTCGAGCTCAGTCACGCATTGTAGATATTAATCTTCCTCTTCTCTTCATGTTCTATCATCTATTTCTTCGTGACTGGAACTTTGTTTTCGTAATGTGATGTATGCGTTTCTTTCATCTGTGTTGTGCTCATTTTGCCATAGGTAGTACTTGCATAACAGAGACTATAGAGTTTAGTAATAAGTGAAGTGTTATTTGAATATAGCACCAGTGTGGGTGCCAGTAACAGACTTTGAAGTAAAACCTGATTTTTGGACTACGTTGATATAGGGGTGTCAAGGTATCAGGAAGTCTCATCAGTTGTTATTATACAACTGTCGACTATTGTAAGTGTGTTGAGGATATCATAGAGACTAAGTGGTCAGAAAGACCAAATTTTCAAAGGTGTTGAGACTGTAGCCAAGTGGCACAGCAAGACTTTATTTATACTATAAGAGATAAAGGTTGATGATGTGTATACAGTGAGAGGTGAGGTGTTATATACTTTCATACATAAATATAAATGTGTATTTTGGAGTAGTGATAACAATATTTATTGGTTATTACTGCATATTTTGTAAGCAGAAATTTATCTGCTGATTTAAGTGAAATATATACGACTGAGTAGTTGTATAGCAAATCTATAGCCAGAGATAATAGTGAGCATTCTAAGTGTACACCATGGACCTGCAGGCTTTCATTCAGATTGGGAAAGAATGTGGGTACACCCAGAAAGAACTCATGGATTTTGCGGAAGCAAAATTTTATTCAGTGGAGAATCAAAAAGCTCTGGAGAAGGTAAAGAAAGAGAAAGAAGCGAAGGAAGAGAAGGAAAGAATTGAGAAACAGAATGCTCTAAGAGATGCTCGAGCTGAGGAGCTAGAGATAAAAAGAATAGAATTTGAATTACAAGAAAAGAAGATGAAAGAAGATAAAGAGTTACAGGAAAGGAAGATGAAAGAAGAAAACGAGTGGAAACAGAAACAGTTCGAATTGCAAGAAAGGAAGATGAAAGAAGATAAAGAGTTGCAAGAAAAGAAGATGAAAGAAGATAAAGAATTACAAGAAAAGAAGATAGAGCTAGAATTGGAAGAAAAGAAGATAGAGAGAGAATTACAAGAAAAGAAGATGAGAGAAGATAAAGAGTTACAGTTGGAGAAGGAGAGAATAAGAATAGCTCTGGAAGAGAAAATGATGGAGAAGGAAATACAGTTGAAGAAGTTAGAAGTGGGTGCGAGTGGTCAGAACTCAACTTCTGGTGGGGCTCATCGTCCTTTTAGGCTGCGTCTACCAAATTTCAATGATAAAATTGATAGTTTAGATTTCTTCCTGGAAAGATTTGAGGCCGAATGTGTGGCCTATAAGGCTGATAGGGATCAGTGGCCATCTCGTTTATCGACACTGCTAGTGGGGCCCGCGATGGAGACTTTTTATAGCCTCCCTGTAGAGGAAAGGGCCGATTACGACAAAGTTAAGGAAAGGTTGCTCCGGATGTTCCGTCTGACTGCTGACGGCTACCGGACGCGTTTTAAAAACGCGATGCCAAGCGCAGACCAAGACTTCGAAGATTTTATCTCGAAGATCAAACTTCTGCTGAATGGATGGATCGAAATGGAGGAGATTTCTAAGGACTATAGTGGCTTGCTAGACTTGGTGCTACGAGACAAGGTGTTGTCCTCGTGTTCTAGTGAGTTGGTGGCGTTTTTTCAGGAACGCCAACCAACGGACATCGAGTCCATGGTCCAATTAAGGCACCATTATGTCCTGGCCCATCCGGGAAAACCTATTCAGAAGTATGGTCTGTCAGAAGACTTAGTTGCCAGTGTCGGCTAAATTCAGCGCCATCCTTGGCGAAATCAGTCAGACAGAGGCCAAGAACAGAAGTATGAGAGGCCCTCCAGTCCCTACCAGCCGCGTAGAGGTAGCTATGGGAATTTCCGTTCTCATAGGAACGGTCAGCCGAGGTGGCAGAGCCGATAATATGATAGTTATAGCGATAGAGGGGAGCACCAAACGCGAAAGCAGGTACGCTTCGAGGACTCTCGAGACGAAGACCGGTTTTGGTATAAAACCAAACATCACAAGCAGAGGAGTGGTTCCTCAGAGAGTCGATCGTCCGACTCGGATGCGGGGTCTTCGTCATCAAAAGGCTCCAGCAAAAGTGCACGTGATGAGAAGAAGAAAGAGCGCATGTGTTCCAATTGTGGTGACAATAATCATTGCGCTGACAGGTGTCCCACCCCAATAGAACACGCGAATTCCGCGTTTGTGTTGGACACAATTAATAGTGAGGACTTTGCAGGGTGTCGCCCTCTGTTCCACGCGAACGAGAGGGTAGTGCTTCAATGCGGGCATGCGGCACCATCTCTGTCAGCAGTCCATGAGACTGGCAAGGTGATCCTCCACGAAGGCAAGGTGGAGAATAGACCAGTCCGAGTGTTGCGGGACACTGGATGCACCACAATTGGGGTGCGTCGATCGTGCATCGACGACTCCTGCCTTACAGGCAAAACGGTAAAGTGCACCACGTTCGGGGGCAAAGTGGAGTCTTACCCCCAGGCGAGTATTAATGTCGACACTCCGTTCCTTTCGGGTAGAGTGAACGCGTTCGTCCTTGAGGATCCGATTGCCGATTTAATCGTCGGCAATGTACAGGGAGTGCACAAGGCCATGGGTGACATGAGTAGGAGCAGTAGGAACTTATACGAGCGTCCGAAAGCTAGTGATCGCACAGTTTGGGTGCGTAATGTTCCCCTGAGTGCGAGTTGGCGCACACTCAGAAGGGTGTTTGATGAGGTCACGCCAGTTAGATTTGTAGAGGTACTGTCGTTGCGTGACAATACCAAAATGGCGCGGGTGACTTTTGGGAATAGTTGGGGTGCGCGTAAGGCAGTTAGGCTGAAGCATATGTTCTTGCTTCAGAATCATCTGCTAATAGTCCAGCAATAGTAAGGGTTAGATTTCGGGTTCTTGTTCAGTGAGGTGTTTCGGTTGAAGAATAGGATTTAAGCAGCTATTTAGATAATACAACTATAATGAAATGTTGGAGGTTTTTAACCCGATGTTAAAGTCACACAGAGAAGAATAATAATACATGCACTGTCTCAAACGGTAGTCATTTTGTTCGGAGAATTAAACAAGTGAAAAACAAAAATATTTGCAAAAGCTGGAAAATGTAATCGACAAAATAAGAACATCAAGAATAGGATCAGAAACATAAAAACAAATCGTGACGACTAAAGAAGAAGCTCGAAGAATAAAGGACAGTAGAAACGAAAAAATGGAAGAGGGTTATGGAAAAAGTGGAAGCGAAGAAGAATAAGAAGACGAGGCGAGAGGAGAGAGACGAAGACGATAAGAAAGAAATTTAAGAAGGAAAGAAGATGACGAACAAAAATAATAAGATGAAGAAGGAACAAAGAGAAAAAAGCTAATCAGGGAATTTTTGATATGTTTGGTGAAAACTAGATACTCAAGAAAACATTTAAGACAAGTAGGGTTTGACAGAGATTTGCTAGTACATAAGATAAACAAAGGGTAAAAGACACAAAGGGAATCTAAGCAACACATAACATAATTAATGGAAGACATAAAAATATAGACGAAAATATTAAACATCGTAGGACAATGATCGACAGCAGAGTCTAAGGCAAGCACTTTGCTCAAGGCAGCTCAAAGACCAATACACTACGAGATAATTCTCCAAGAGTAATAACAACCTCATTTTCTAAGCTTTTATAACCGTAATCCCTGATGTTAAACCTAAACTAACCCCGGACCTAGTCATGCTGCCGTCTACCAATGTATTCACGACGGCGACAGTATATCGATCCAGCCGCTGCTAAATCCACGGACAGATTACACGGAATTGTACTCTTTCTGTGTAATGTTACTAGCTTACGACGCCACCTATCTATCTCTGACCTTCCATTTATTCTTCAGTATGTTTTGTCCCCCTTAAAGCAAGCAAAAATATATGGAGATCGAAATAAATCAAGTCCCACAGAAAACTCCGAATCTTAAACTCAACTATCTAGTCAGTTCTACTAGATGGCTCTGAAACTTGGGGCCCAACAAGAATTACAACAAAGAAGTTACACATTTTCATAAAAGGGTACTTGTGTAAAAATAATAGGTTGAAATGGTACAAGGTTACAACGGTGGAACTGGTGACAAGAGCCAGACAAGTGACCGTGAAGCAAAATACGAGAAGAAGGTACTGGAGATGGATAGGACAAACACTGACGAAATGGTATAACATGACAAATGTGGAACTGACAATGACAAGTGACAGTGGAATAAACAGATGGGAAGAAGACGCTGGCGACGAATAGAACAAATACCAGGGACACCTGTTGACTGCATTACAAGGTAGTCCTTATTCGGGAATCTCCAGGGAAAGAGAGGCACATGATGACACCTGGAAGAGAGCTGGAAATAAACATGAAAGGAATGAGGACGAGAAAGAAAGACGTCCAGCAGACGGTACAGGACAGAAAGACGTCCAGCAGACGGTACAGGACAGAAAGACGTCCAGCAGACGGTACAGGACAGAAAGACGTCCAGCAGACGGTACAGGACAGACACATGGGAAGCTGCTGCGCAAGACCGAACTGCTTGGCGCACATCTCTTCGTAAAGGTGCAGCAGCATGCGAATCATCCAGAAGAGCAGCAGCGGAACAGCGGAGACAAGCTAGAAAGGACCGTGAAATAAAACCTTCACATGAAGCAAACATTCCCTGCCCACACTGTCCAAGATCTTTCCAGGCCCGCATCGGGCTCTTCAGTCACCTTCGTACCCATAGACTAACCTAACATATTCTTAAATAATTGGATGAACAGAGTGGTCTTCATCACCCGTGATGGACGAACAACCACCACAGGACAGACAGACTAGATATGATTCTGTTGAAGGCGTATGCTCCTTGGGGAGCAGAAGACTAATGATTAACATGTTTTTACAGATTTTCTTAAACTCTCCTGCTAACTTGATTTTTGTTGCTGCGAATATTTTCCCCCTTATAAGTTAACTGTGCTAAACACGGCATGTATTCAATTTTGTCACTGCGTTCACGAAACGTCTTAAGTGCTCACAAAGAACCAAAAGCTCATTAACGCCTATTTAACTTTTCCAGCCGAATAAAGTACGGGATGCCTTGGCAAATAAATATATACATAAATAACAACAAAGATGGCGAAAACGCCATTCCTTGCCAAAGGAAAAAAAACTGACAGAAGCTCAACGAGTTTCTCAACGTGCAAGAGAAATCATGTTGATCTCAAGCTAGTTAAGAATAGGCAGGTCGATATTTGGAGAATATTTCACAATGACAAATAAGCAGGGCCGCTATTTTATTTGACGCTCTACATTGATCCAGCAAGCGATGGTAGTGGCTGACACCGCCTCTGCGAGGACGTTTTGTCAAGTATGCGGTATTGTCAGTAAGGAAGCTATGGAGACAGAACTTGGGATGGAAGTGGGGTCGGATCTAAGTTGAAGATCTTCTTAGTTCAATGCGGGGAGGGAGGTATACGGTTTTCATGTTTTAGTATTTGAACAATCTTGGCAAATATAAAGACCTGATCAATGGTTACAGTGAGCGAGGCACGGAATAAGAAACAACAGGCGATAAAATCGTACGAGCTGAAAACAGCAACGACAAAGACATTATTAAAATACGCTAACAATAAATTACCATTTTCCTTTGCACTTTCCATGGAGCATCGAGCCACGATTACAGCTGGTACCCTAGCAGGGAGCCTGCATCAAGCAGACACATGCTCTAGCAGGGAGCCTGCACCAAGCAGAGACATGCTCTAGCAGGGAGCCTGCACCAAGCAGACACAAGCTCTAGCAGGGAGCCTGCACCAAGCAGACACATGCTCTAGCAGGGAGCCTGCACCAAGCAGACACAAGCTCTAGCAGGGAACCTGCACCAAGCAGACACAAGCTCTAGCAGGGAGCCTGCACCAAGCAGACACAAGATCTAGCAGGGAGCCTGCACCAAGCAGACACAAGCTCTAGCAGGGAGCCTGCACCAAGCAGACACAAGCTCTAGCAGGGAGCCTGCACCAAGCAGACACAAGCTCTAGCAGGGAGCCTGCACCAAGCAGACACAAGCTCTAGCAGGGAACCTGCACCAAGCAGACACAAGCTCTAGCAGGGAGCCTGCACCAAGCAGACACAAGCTCTAGCAGGGAGCCTGCACCAAGCAGACACAAGCTCTAGCAGGGAACCTGCACCAAGCAGACACAAGCTCTAGCAGCGGGTGTTTTCTGTGGCAATTTGTTCTGAGTGATGAGGTTGCCAGCCTCATAGTCACGTGACGTTGCATTAGTCCTAGTCTCTCTGTGTTTCCTCAGAGAATGCTGGGAACTGCTTGAGACAAACGACAAATATGAAGCTAGAAAGAGTATGACTCCACAGCAACTAAGAGACAAACAGCGGGTTCGGATCTCCAGGATGGTTAAGTAAATATCTTCCTCAAGTTCCAAACCCAATGGTGATTATATCTCTCCACAAACTTCCAATCCTGCTTGCTATTCACCTATCTGTTGTTGTCATTGTTCCGTGCCACGATAACAGAACTGTCCATTATTGTTTCCTCCTGGCCGCAAAGCTCATTTTTCTTCCAGCAGGTTTGGCATTTGAGTCAAAGTATTCTAACTTTTCGCTTCTCAAGAAAGAAAAAAAAATCTTGACAACTTGTTCTGATTTGTATAATTAACTTCCTTTGAGAGTTGGCTCATTTTTATGACATCATCATTAGTCTTATTAGTCATCGTAACATTCTTCTGTTAAAACACATTCTATAATCGTCTGATTTTCTCAAATACTGTCTATGATTCGCTCCAATATGAGTCCTGTGATAGTATGGTTTTTCAGTGACTGTCCATGACTTGCTCCAATATAAAAGTCATTTAACCGCCTGCTGTGTTCAATGACTGTCCATGATTCGGTCTAATAGGAAAGTCCTGTAATCGTCTGGTTTTTCAGTGCCTCCATGATTCGCTCTAATATAAGTCCTATGAGCGTCTGGTTTTTGTCAGTGACTGTCTATGATTCGCTCCATTATCAAAGAATCGGCTTCATCAACAATGAAAAACTCTCTTTCATATTTCGACTGACTACATTATGTTGCAAAGGATGCTTTTCGTTTTAAAATCTGTAGAACGTTACAAAAAGCCACCATTCAGAAGGACAACATAAGCACCCACCCCTCCATTTTTAAATCACTGTAGAAGCTCACAGGTTGCAAGCCCCATGTACGAAGATCCCATCTTAGTCTCATGGTACAAAATGTTAGTGGCTCTAGTGGTTCTATAATTTCTTTATCTCCCATGATACCCTGAGAACCAGGCAAAATTCTGAACTATAATAATAATAATAATAGCCCCTTCAGTCATAACTGACTATGGGAATGCGCCCGAGGTGACAGCCCTCAGCTGCTTATTTTCTTGGTGCTCCTTTCGACGTTTTCTCCTCTCTGCTTGTTGTGTGAGCTTCGTTTCGCTTAATCTGAGGTGGCGCCGTAAATAGCATCGCCACTTGGTGCGATCGGCAGCTTCATCCTCCCATGTTGCTGGATCCATGGCCAGTGCCCTCATATCTTGTGTAGACAGAGAATCACTTTGGAAATTGATGAGGCATTATGGAGTTCCCATGAATATCATTATCTTAATAAGGAAGACCTATGAAGACATGACATGCAGTTCTTCATGAAGGACAACTTACAGAACTGTTTAGGATTAGAACGGGAGTGAGACAGGGGTGCCTCTTGTCTCCATTTCTTTTCTTACTAGCAATAGATTGGGTTATGAAAACATTGACATCACACAACAGAAATGAAATCCAGTGGAATCTGACTAAACAGCTTGATGATCTGGATTTTGCAGATGACATGGCTCTTCTGTCCCATAACCATAATCAGATGCAAGAGAAAATGAAAATTCTCGATGAGAGGTCACAATAAGTGGGCCTGAAAATACACAGGGA
This sequence comes from Oreohelix idahoensis, assembly GCA_024509875.1. Taxonomy (NCBI): domain Eukaryota; kingdom Metazoa; phylum Mollusca; class Gastropoda; order Stylommatophora; family Oreohelicidae; genus Oreohelix; species Oreohelix idahoensis. Next base: position 28,671 of record JAMPIV010008533.1, read on the forward strand.
AAAGACAAAGATTATGAGAATAAATGCAAGAATGGTAACAATAATGAACTTGAAGAAACACCACTAAAGGCGCTTTCATTGCATTGAGAAACATATAGAGGTCAAGATAAATCAAGTCCAACATGAAAATAAGAATCTTCAACTCAAATGTCAAGTCAGTCCTATTGTATGGCTCTGAGACATGGAGAGCAACAAAAACAACAACTAAAAAGCTACATACTTTTATAAATGGGTGCTTGCGTAGAATAGAAGGACTGAAATGGTATGACAAAGTCACAAATGTGGAACTGATGACAAGAACCAGACAAGTGCCAGTGGAACAAGAGTTGAGAAGAAGACGCTGGCGATGGATAGAACACACACTGAGGAAACCTGTTGATAGCATTACAAGGCAGTCCTTGTTCTGGAATCCACAGGGAAAGAGAGGCAGAGGTAGACCAAGAAACACATGGAGAAGAGAACTGGAAACAGAGGTGAAAATGATGAGGAAAACATGGAACGAACTTGAGCGGATGACACGGGACAGGAAGACTTGGCATGTATTTGTTGAAGGCCTATGCTCCTCGGGGAGCTAAAGGGTACTGATTGATTGACACATCTTTGAACCTCAGCTGCGGTCGCCCAACTGTTCTCTTGCCATCTGCTAATTGTCCGTAGAAGATATCCTTCGGGATGCGACCATCTTCCATACGGCGGACATGGCCAAGCCAGCGTAGTCTGCGCTGTCTAAGCAGTGTATACATGCTTTGAAGGCCAGCACGTGACAACACCTCGACATATGTCACTTTATCTTTCCACGAGATGCCAAGGATGTGGCGTAGACACTGTAAATGGAAGCTATTGAGCCATCTTTCTTGCTTAGCATAGGTTGTCCATGTCTCGCTGCCATATAGGAGAGTGCTGGTGACGCAGGCGTTATATACCGCAGCTTTGGTCTTCGTTGTGAGTTTGGGAGTTTCCTCAAATACGCATTCTGAGGCTGGCAAAGGTAGCTGCAGCTTTGCCTATGCGGTTGTCGATTTCTATGTCCAGAGAGAGTTTGTCATTGATGGTAGACCCTAGGTATGTGAAGTGGTGCACCACTGCCAATTCATAGTTATCGATAGTGATAACTGGTGCAGCACCCACATCCTGACTCAGCACATTCGTTTTCTTTAGACTTATTGTGAGGCCAAAGTCCTTGGATGCTTGGGTGAAGCGATTCAGCAAGCTCTGAAGCTCCAGTTGGCTTTGAGTGACGATTGCAGCGTCTTCAGCGAACAACAAGTCTATTATAGTGACCCTTCTAATTTTTGTTTTTGCCTTCAGCCTTGAAAGATTAAACAGACGACCATCTGACCTAGTGTGAAGGCATATTCCTTCAGTTGCATCTCTGAATGCATGTTTCAAGAGTAAGGCAAAGAAGATCCCGAAGAGGGTCGGAGCCAGAACACAGCCTTGTTTAACGCCACTTCGTATGTCAAAGGGCTGTGACGTGCTTCCAGCATATTGGACTGTTCCCTTCATGTCGTCATGGAATGACTTTATCAGGAGAGCAGCCTATTTTCAGGAGGATTTTGAAGAGTCCATCCCTACTAACCAGGTCAAATGCTTTTGTGAGGTCTACAAAGGCGATATATAAAGGTCTTTTCTGCTCTCTTGATTTTTCCTGAAGCTGACGGACAGAGAAGATCATGTCTGTTGTTGATCTACCAGCTCGGAATCCACACTGTGACTCTGGATATATGCGCTCAGCTAACTTGTGTAGTCGCATTAAGATGACTTTGGCAAAAACCTTACCAACAATACTAAAAAGAGAGTTGCCTCTGTAGTTATTGCAATCACTTCTGACTCCTTTATTTTTATACAGCGTTACAATCTTGGCATCTCGCATGTCTTGAGGAATAGTTGTCTCTACCCAGCACTGGCACAGCACCCTATGCAGGGGATGTAATAGCGTGCTCTTACAGCATTTGATTAAATCAGGAGGAATCCCATCACTGCCTGGTGCTTTGCCAGAGGCCAAGCTATGAACGGCCTTGCTGAGTTCTTCTAATGTTGGTTCAGCATCCAGCTCCTCCATAGTTGGCAGGCATTTGACAGCATCAAGGGCTGGAGGCGTGACGGTATTTTCTCTAGCGTAGAACTATGTTACGGTTAATTTGTGTATAAAGACAGAAAAAAGTAAGGTAGGAGAAAAATCATGCTAGAGTTATCTATCAAACTGTTTTCATTACCTTTGTCTGTTTCCTTTATCTAGGACTTATTTCCTAGTTTATTGTTATCTAGGATTTACTTCCTTTTGTATCTTTACATTTTAGTTACGTAGGACATACTTCTCTGTATATCCTAAATCATCAGCTGCCATCTCCACAACGAAGGTTGGCTGTAATGGATCTCCAACGTCTTCTGTCTCTTGTCTTGATGGTACACTCTGATAGGCTCGTTCCTGTCCATCTCTTGTCTTGATGGTACACTCTGATAGGCTCGTTCCTGTCCATCTCTTGTCTTGATGGTACACTCTGATAGGCTCGTTCCTGTCCATCTCTTGATGTTATCTTCCCACTTAAAGTGCTGTCTTCTTCATGCACGTTTACCTTCAACTCTGTGCTCCATTATGTTCTTCCGCAAGGTGTTATAGCTTTTTAAATGGCCAAAATATGTTAGCTATCCTTACCCAGGACTTACTTCTTTGTGTAATATTGCTCACGACTAAGTTTTTCTTTGTTTATTTGCTTTTTTTTTTTTGCATCCTTACCCAGGACCACACAGGGAAACAAAAGAATACATCTGCTAGAACACCAACTGCCATTCCATCACTGTTAATAACAAAAATCGTCCACGCTTCCTCGAGTTATCAGCTACACTATAACACCATGAACAATATAACATCAACGATGCATTTAAAATACAGAAAGGGCCCACTTAATTGATAACAGAAGGGTGAGTCAGGGAGTAGAGTCAGAATATTATTGGTAGGCGTCCGTATACATCGAATCGATCGTGAAGAGAATGCTTGCACGCCAGTTGAGCTCCGGACGGCATGCATGAGTCACCGCTTTGGCGCACGGCCATTCCCGCACGCGAATGTTTCAACACGCGTTATCACCCTGTTTACGGGTAGTGTAATGATTGAAGCGTGTGTCAGTTTTATTTGTCATGCATGCTCGTGGAATCGCCAGGTCGTGTGTATGTATTCTGATGTAATCGCCAGCACCAATACATCATTATATGTCTTGATCAAGTGTCATCTTCGCACCAAGGGTCGGCTCCAATGGATCTTCTTTTGTCTCTTGTATTTGCGGTACACTTGGATAGACTATCTCTTGTCCATCTCTTGATGTTATCTTCCCACTATTGTCGTTGTCTTTCTCTTGCACGTTTCTCCATCACTTCCCTTCAGGTCCTCAAAGAGTCAAGGTCTCCTGACCCATACCATTATTTCCAGGTATATCGAGCCGCGCTGGTGTAATTGTTACCACACTGCGCGGGCGATCGGGTGATCCAGGTTCCGAGCCCTGACGAAGACATTTGAAGGAGTGTCGTCGACCAGGGACTGGAATAACCAGCTCTAATGGGTACCTCTGAAATCGGCGAGTATCTGCCTGAATGGCGAGAGGACACGTGTCATTGTACAGTGAAAAAAAAAGGGATACTCACATAAAATCAGTCTCAGGTTAGAGATATTAACCGGACATTTCGCCTCGAGTAATAGCGCGTGTACGATTATAAACAAAAATAAATAAACAATCCCATGTCGTCTTTAACCCTTTCATTGTCTCCGGTTCTCTTCTCTGTGCTTGTTTTGGTTTCCCTTGACCTCTCTTACCTTGGAGTTTCCACAATAAGGGATGCCTTGTAATGCTATCATCAGGTTTCCTCAGTATGGTTCTGCCCATCACCAGTGTCTTCTTCTCATCTCTTGTTCCACTGGCACTTGTCTGGTTCTCAAGCACGCTTGCTTCAATTTTTTCCCCCTTCAATTGTGGATTCCATCACGGTGTTGCGTCGTTTTATATGACCACAATACTTTATCTGTCGAACTTTGATCTCCGTCATTAATTCTATTTTTTTTTGTCTAGCTTTTCCACAACTTCTTCTAGCCTTTTCTCTATCCATCAGATGCGCCTGTTCGCCTATATATCTACATTTCAAAGGACTCATTTCTATCAACTGCGAGTCCGCCGTCCATGTTTTGAAACCATACAGTAATGTCCGCCGTCCATGTTTCCACACCATACAGTAATGTCCACAGTCCATGTTTCCACACCATACAGTAATGTCCGCCGTCCATGTTTCCACACCATACAGTAATGTCCGCCGTCCATGTGTCCACACCATACAGTAATGTCCACAGTCCATGTTTCCACACCATACAGTAATGTCCACAGTCCATGTTTCCACACCATACAGTAGTGTCCACAGTCCATGTTTCCACACCATACAGTAATGTCCACAGTCCATGTTTCCACACCATACAGTAATGTCCACAGTCCATGTTTCCACACCATACAGTAGTGTCCACAGTCCATGTTTCCACACCATACAGTAATGTCCGCCGTCCATGTTTCCACACCATACAGTAATGTCCGCCGTCCATGTGTCCACACCATACAGTAATGTCCACAGTCCATGTTTCATCACCATACAGTAATGTCCACAGTCCATGTTTCCACACCATACAGTAATGTCCACAGTCCATGTTTCCACATCATACAGTAATGTCCACAGTCCATGTTTCCACACCATACAGTAATGTCCACAGTCCATGTTTCCACACCATACAGTAGTGTCCACAGTCCATGTTTCCACACCATACAGTAATGTCCACAGTCCATGTTTCCACACCATACAGTAAAGTCTACAGTCCATGTTTCCACACCATACAATAATGTCCACAGTCCATGTTTCCACACCATACAGTAATGTCCACAGTCCATGTTTCCACACCATACAGTAATGTCCACAGTCCATGTTTCCACACCATACAGTAATGTCCACAGTCCATGTTTCCACACCATACAGTAATGTCCACAGTCCATGTTTCCACATCATACAGTAATGTCCACAGTCCATGTTTCCACACCATACAGTAATGTCCACAGTCCATGTTTCCACACCACACAGTAATGTCCACAGTCCATGTTTCCACATCATACAGTAATGTCCACAGTCCATGTTTCCACACCATACAGTAATGTCCACAGTCCATGTTTCCACACCATACAGTAATGTCCACAGTCCATGTTTCATCACCATACAGTAATGTCCACAGTCCATGTTTCCACACCATACAGTAATGTCCACAGTCCATGTTTCCACATCATACAGTAATGTCCACAGTCCATGTTTCCACACCATACAGTAATGTCCACAGTCCATGTTTCCACACCATACAGTAATGAAGAGTTTATATTTATCACTTGATAACTCTCATGTTTTATTGTTACTTGTTTCGATACTAGTTTCGACAACACCAAGCAGTCACATGATCTTCCAGAGGCGATTTCTGTGGCAATTTTTGCCATGACCAGGTTGCCAGCCCCAGGCACAACCTCGTATTAATGGCCTTGTATGACATGCTTGAGGGTACAGTAGTCCTATCCTATCTTTAAGTCTATGTAGGCCCCCCCCCCCCCAGGAACCACAAGACGACTAGTATGAGGTTGTCTATGTACAGACCCCCCAGGAACCACAAGACGACTAGTATGAGGTTGTCTATGTACAGACCCCCCAGGAACCACAAGACGCGACTAGTATGAGGTTGTCTATGTACAGACCCCCCAGGAACCACTGTAGTGAAATTGACAGAGATACAACGGTAAAATACCTCCAAAGATAACATTTAAGGATAAAAACATAATGCGTAGGCTGCGAATAGTACATGATCGCCTAGACCGCGGGTCATCACCCTCCATAAAAATTGACTTGCTAGACAGGAGGGGAACGGCGGATCAAAAAGGAAAAAAATATGACTGGAAAGATTGCGTGAGACTGGAAAGGCTAAGGAGACGCAATTGGGGGGGAAACGGAGAAAAGTCACGTTTCCCAAGTTGACATAAAAAGTAAGCAACTCGACAGAAGGGACCATAGATATGTTACGCCACAGTCATTTATTGGACGCTTTTGCGCGATACCAAGCCCTTGATTTGAATTCAGCGGCTAAACGCAGATGTTAGGAATATTACAAAAATTAAAAAGTATTTTTTTCTTAATATTAATGTTAGGAATATAAAAATTAGCTGGCCGGATGGCCTATTCTGAGCAGTGAACTAATATGTTCTTAATTTTACAGACGGATAGATAATATTGAAGATAATGACAAAAGACAGTGTTGTTCACATCATCGACAGACTGTATTGAATCTAAAAGTGTCGCGATTTGCACACAAAAACACGACCTTGGGACGCAGGTGTTCAAATTTACTTAGTATGGAGGAGAGGGTTTTTGGGTGGTAGCTGTGTCTAAAAATAACTTTTAACGACAAAATTTTGGAGGGGAGAGAAAGGTTGGTTCAAAAATCAAGTACATTTTGTAGAAACACAAGTAGAGACGGACAGACTAACAGATAACCATCCATACTTGACTGAAGCATGACTGAAATGACTTTATGGTAGGAAATTTGAAATTCAAATAAACCTAGGCAGTGATTGGCCACAGACAATCATATCATTAGCGCTCAGACGCGAAAGTGGGGCCATTCTTCAATAGTTGTTCAGTGATAGACACAGATTTTAAAGTGTGGTGATTTCCATATGAAAGAAAGTGTAAGAAGTTTAGGGACGCCAGACTATAGCCAGCAGCTCAGCTGAGTTTTGCTAGCAATTCTGTGTTATTTATTCATAATCTGGTAAGATTGAAATTATTTCCTTATATATATTTTGAATATTGTTTCATGTTCGAGTGATTTGATACTGCCATATCGAAATCTAGCCTTACAAACAAGTAGGGATTTGCTCTAGACCCCCCGCCCAAGTCAGGGTCTAGGGACCAACAATGTACATAAACTCCAGCAAGGGTTAGGCAAGACAGATCAAGTGTTGAGAATAATGAAACATATTACCTATCCTCTTTTAGGGCAGAAAACTAATAAATATTTTTCAGAATCTATAGTCTGGGAGGATCTATCTGATGTAAAACCACCATGGTAAATGTGCTGTTTGGTCAGAGGGATCTGACCTGTCTGTATGATGTGGTTGTTGTGTCAGTGTTGTGTCCAGACGTGGGTAGAGAATAGATTTTGACACATGGCCCATACTTTGATTGCAGAGCTGTGAGTTTCTGTTGTCAACCAAGCAGTGTCTATTCAGTTGGTGACTTACTCGAGTGTATCTGTGCAGTACTTGTGACAGAGACCACCATTATTGCCCGCCAGCACGGAGAGGTGGGACCACCAGATTTCAGCACCAGAGCTACAACTACAAGATGAGTGAGCCTCTGGTCTGCTGGACATTCACCAACACCGTTTAGTTACTAATAACCCCATAAAAATTCCCACCATTTTCTGGACACTGTGTAGTCAATATAGACAGGTGTGATGAGGCCACCCCAACAGCACAAACATTAACTATCCTCCCAAGTAGATGACTACTAGAACATTTTAATAAAACTAACTAGTATAGTACATATATATGTACACTATTGCATTTATGATATAATATTCCATGCATTTCTTTTCATAATCTCTAAATCCTTTTAAGTTCTGGTCAACCTAAAAAATTGATCCAGAACAAAATAAATGTAATATAATTCTATCAAAAAAAAATTTTACACACGTGAGTTAGTTCAGTGTATTTTAACCTTTATTAATATTATTAGTCTTGTTAAATATCTGTGGGTATATCTATAACCTATTACACCACACTACATATCATAACCCTAGACACTTTACGTAGCCACATTCATTAAAAAAAAAAAAAAATTAAGTGTGAGGTCGTAGTGGTAGCAAGAAAGGCCTTCTGACAATTCTCAACTACATTTTATCTCAGGAGCCTTCACAGCTGGCCTCATACAATTACATTTAGTAATATCACCATCATACAATACCATCAAACACCACTACATATATTGGGGTCTTGTCCGGGGATAATTAGCCCAACAGTAATATTAGGATCTCCTGGTGGGAGAAATAAAAGTAGGGAAATAAATTGTAAAATTCCCTTTAACATTAAAAGTGTCCCTGCAGATAAAAGTTGGTGAATCTTCACAGCCAGTAATAATTAATTAGTTAACTGGTTGGTTAGAATTAGTTAGACTATAGTCATAAGAAGTACTTAGTGTATTTACTGGTTAGAGATTTAGCTTGTATATTATTATATTGTCTAAAAAGTATGGCGGAGCTGGCAAAATTTAGATCAGCTGCTGTGCTCACCGCGAAGGAGATGGGAATGGATGGTCAAATTTTAATTCAATACGTAACGGCTGAATGTGATAAATATATTGAACGGGAAGAAAGGAGGTTAGCTGAAGAGAAGAGGTTAGAGGCTGATAGAGAAATTAAGAGGCTGCAGATTGAGGCAGAAGAAAAACGACAGCAAAGGGAGGCAGAAGAAAAAAGATTGACTGCCGAAAGGGAGGCAGAAGAAAAAAGATTGACTGCCGAAAGGGAGGCAGAAGATAGAAGGTTGCAAAGGGAGCACGAATTACGACTAAGGGAGCTGGAATTACAAGGCCCGGCTCCTGAAAATGGTGCCAGCCCTTTTGCCTCAGATGCTACGCCTAGTCTGGGAGCCTCAAACTCAGCTATGGGGTTTCATTTAGACCATTTTGTTGAAAAAGACGATGACATAGAGGGGTACCTAGGACGTTTTGAGTTATTAGCTACTACATATGGGTTAGAGAGAGAGAGGTGGAGCTTAAAGCTATCACAGGGATTGAGAGGTACTTCTTATGAAGTATTTGCCAAAATGAACAGGGAAGACCAAGACAATTATGACATGTTAAAGCAGGCTTTGTTATTAAGGTACGAGAAGAATGGTGAATTTTATCGTAAGAAATTTAGAAATGCCAAACTGTTGTCTGGGGAGACATACCACCAATTCTCTGCTAGACTAGAAACCTATTTGGAGAAATGGACGGCTCTGGGGAAGACCCAAGATCTTAAAGAAATGATCATGATTGAGCAATTGAGAGAGTCCATGGCTCCAGACATGAGAAAATTTCTCATGGAACAAGGTGCAGAGAAGTTGGGGGAAATTTTAAATGTTGCTGAGAGGTATCAGGCAGCCCAGGCAGAGGTAAGTGGTGCTAAGAAGAAGCACATAGACAATTTTAAAGCTCCACAGCAATTTAATAAATTTGATAATAGAGAGCAGGGAAATAAAGGTAGGACAAACTTTGAGCGGCCAAGAAATGACTATCGCGACAGAAACTCACAGTTCAATGACCAAAAGTTCAATGAAAGAAAACCGTTGAACCAAGGAAAAAGATGGTGTAAATGGTGCAAGAAGGATAACCATAACACCGAATTTTGTAGAAGGAAACCTTCAAACATTGCTGCAATGAAGTCGGGGACGCAAAGATTAAAGGTTAATCCTAAGGGACAACAGGAACCTTATCACCCCCCAGTTTGTGAGGATGTTATTTGTAATGGGGTCACCATAAGGTGCCTTTATGATACAGGTTTGGATTATGATTCAGTTGTGAAGTCTAGCCTAGTGGACCCAAGTCAGTATACCACAGAAACAGTGGAAATACAAGGGGCGACTAAGGACATACCACTCATGACACTTCCCATCGCAAGGATAACGGTGAAAACTCGCTATGTGGAAGGAGAAATCAGAGCAGCAGTGATAGATGAACCAATCTACCCTCTGATATTGGGGTGTAGATACGTCTTCTTGGGGAATCCCGAGAAACCTGTGATCATGGCGACAGTGCAGACCAGGTCACAGAAGAAGGAGGAAGAAGGTGAACCTATAAATGCTCATCCAGAGGAGATGAGGAAGGCGCAGGCTGAGGATAGGACACTCAAGCCCTGTTTTAAAAAATTGCCCAAATGCCACACACCTCCGAGCAAGGGGGAATATTTCATGAAGAACAAACTATTATACAGGAAGACAGGAACTAGATCCACTGGTCACGGACAGTTAGTTCTTCCCAAGATATATAGGGCAAACTTAATAAGGAGCTTACATGTTGGAAAAGGTGGTGACCATGAGAAAGTCGGTACCATCTGCCAAAAGATTGCTCGAAAATACTATTGGCCCGACGTAAATGTCGATGTTGAAAACTTTGTAGAAGCATGTGGCGTATTTCATGAGGGAACACCCACAAAGGGAAAATATGTGCAGGACCTAGAAACGCCACGGGGCAACTTTAGGCCTGAAAGGAAAACTAATTATACTTGGGTAGACAAAGTGGAATGGGAGCCCCCTTTTCACACCCAGTCTTCACTTGAATGGATTAACATGGCCACTATGCGAAGAGTACAAAGAAGAAATTTTACCCAGGATAAGATGACAATCCCTCGGTCAGACTTATATAAACTGGAAGAACAGACAAGAGAGCGAAGATCTCTCATAAGCAATCTAAAGTGGGGAGACAAACCCCAGAAAAAAATTGGTAGTGGTCGATTTGTGAGTGATGATTCTAGGAAGAAAAGTCCTCATTATAGAGCTTCTAATGGACGGGACCCGATGGGTTCCATGAAAAATAAGTATGATAAATTAAAGATCCAGATGTAACTCTATTAAGGACCTGGACAGATGAGAAGGCGGAAGAGACTGTTACCTCATCGTATCAATATGTGAACGAACTGACCACTCGTTTGAAAGCTGGATGGAAACTGGCAAATGATAATTTGAAGCAAGCCAGGAAGAAACATGCAGCATATTTTAATAGGAAGGCAAAGGACAGGGAACTGGCAGTCGGAGAGAATGTGCTGCTTCTACTACCGGGAAGCCAGAATAAATTACAAATTGGTTGGCAAGGTCCATATACGGTTCTAGAGAAGGTGTCTAGAACAAACTATAAAATTGACAAAAAGGGGAAGGAAAAAGTTTATCATGTAAACCTGTTAAAGAAGTATCTGGACTGTGGTGAAGTGGGATGTTATAAATATTTATAGGGGACTTAGTGTACTGACTGAGATCAGCTGTGAAGGTATCTATATCTATTAAGAGTAGTGTATTATAGATAACCTTACTTGCTACCACATATCTCTATATCTCAGTCAGAATTATTCTGGAATAGTGTGATGCTACGTTATGTGTCTAGGGTATGTGTATGATGAAGTGTAAGTCACAACAACAGACAGATAAACAATTTAATGTAATCCACTACTCTTGACAACACTGTGACACTCACATACATATAACACTCTACAAAGATATCTTAAAAGAGTCACTGATAAACTTTCAAATAACAATATGTATTCATTACTGGCATGAATGAATATGTGTCCTGATTCAACTACAAGGGAACCAGGAATCACAATCAATTTAAATTACAAGTTATGTACAGAATGTATTTAATATGAATATTGTAGTGACATATATTATTACAAATGTTCTATGTGTGTCAGTTGTGTAGTAGTAAAATGAGGTAATACTGGTTTTGTTTTGTTCAAGCTCTGTTGGTATTTGTCATCATGACTTCAATAGTTTGTCTTTAGGGACCAGTATTGGAGATGTTCACAGTTCCTGATTTTAAGACAAGTAAATTCCCCTCTTAATGTTAATTTTAAAAAGTCAGTTCAAGATGAGGGGACATAATGTTGAGCTCAGCTGGCCAAGTTAGCTTATCTGGCGTGATGGCGGCATGAAAGGACTCCTCTGCTCGAATTCTCCTCTGGGCTCTGGAGACACCTCACTGATAGCTAAAAGGACCAAGGAGTATGCTGTCCGACACTGGATTCAGCAAAGCTCTGACTAGGTGCTGCTCAGTACCATCAAGACCACTGTCCCTGAAATCAAGAAGGATGTACCTTCTACTTCATAACTAACTTAAACTCTCCTGTTACATTGATCACAACACAGCACAAACATTGAGTTCAGAGCATTAGGCCAACTGTCAGCTTCATTTGAAATACTTTATTCCAGTATTACCCTTCTTAATGGTCACTACGCCTCTGCACTTCCAGCATTATTTCTTTCTAGTCAATCATCCAGGTGTCAGTGTACTGTTTGGCCATTCCATGCCGTTTTACTACCCTCCGACACCCTCTGTTCAGGCTGGAGCATTACAGGCTTTACCTCACATTTGCCACTGAACTACACATATATATACAGGCATAAATCAACAATTCACATTCAATTTTCATTAAAATATATTGAATGGTTCAAGCTTACCACAATTCATACGAATAAACACAGATACGTTGATTAGCAATGAATTCTGGCACAAACTGGCACAAATTTCCATCTGCCTATGTTCCAGGCTTTTATTTAACACAATTATGAGCTGGCTTCAACGCACTGTTGCTTTATCAAGATCATTTAAACAAGTGGTCTCGAACTAACGCTCCCAAGTGTGTATATCAGCGAGACTGGCCAATGAGCCACGTTTCGACAAGTGTTTGAAAAAATGTTACCTTTTCCCGTTTCCCCTAACAACCAAGATAGTATTTATAGCCCGACCAATCGTGGTTAGGCTTTCATTTGTTGCGCTCCAATCAATTTGGAGTTTACATGGTAGGCTATTTCTGTAACGTAAATTTTTTTCAAACACGTTAAAAAAAAATCTTATGAGCAGAAATGATTTTATGCTGTCAGGCACCCCCAATATTTTATTTTGGGTATAATTTATTAATTCCTGGACTATTTGCGTAACGTTTTACATATTATTTGTCAGCAAGCCCTAAGGAACCCAATTTTCCCACTTTAAAAGAGCTACGTGGCTGCGTTCAAAATATGTATTTTCTACCTCCTGTTTCGAAGATATGCTGTCTGGGTACTGTTATGTTTTCAACCGTAAACCCATCTATTGTTATCTTTCCTAATAAGCGTTTTTTATGATTTTAAAACCTAACTCTGGGGAAGGGTAGTGTATTTTATCACTGTCCGTCTGAAAAAAAAGTTAGTGCTTGTAGCCTAACACGCGTGATAGTAGTAATTGTGTATCGCGCGACGCGTGTTTAATGTTCGGCTTTCTGCCTCTCCCTTCTCGCTATCCTTTTGTCCATCTGTTCGTTCGTTTTGGTAACGCAGTATAATTAATGTTAGGATTAATTTAGGTCATTACGCAGTACGTCTCAATGTTTTTCTTAGAAATGCAGCACACGTTTCATTGAAGAAGGCGGGTAATAATACAGTAAGCTTTTATATCAACGTGAAAGCGTTACAATTTGCAGACGAAGCAGAAAACAAGGGGGATTTCGAGTACATTCTTTGTGACAGCACTGTTATTTTACCATTGCTCTTCTCTTTATTAATTTTATTTGTTAGGCTTCATATTTACCTAATAATTTATATATGTGGATTAGAATATTCCATGACATGGACAGACCACTCCAGGAAAGCACCCCCTTATTGACCCTGGCTATTGCAACCCAGATGCAAAAAGAACCACTCACCTCACATGAATACCCATTACATCCTTGTGAAACAGCAGCACAGGTAAAAGTCAGTAAGCACCTGACTAAAAACCAGAGGGAGAGAGTTCAACAGGTTCTGGAGGAACATACAGATGTATTAACAGATAAACCAGGCCATACAAATTTGCTACAGTATGACATGAAACTGGTAGACTCAAACCCAATCTGTATGAGAGCCTATTCTATTCCGTTCGCGAAGGAGAAGGCATTGAAGGAAGAAATAGAGTATTTGTTGAAGGAGGGGATTATTTCGCACAGTGAATCATCTTTTAGTTCTAGTGTCGTTTTGTTGAGGAAACCGTCTGGGGAACACAGACTGTGCATAGATTACAGGAAACTGAATGCTGTCACAGAAGGACAAGTGGATCCATTACCAGACACAAAACAGTTATTTGCCAGACTGAACAAGGCAAAATACTTTTCAAAGGTGGATCTTAGTAAAGGCTATTACCAGATCCCAGTGAAGCCTGAAGTGAGACCTTATTTGGCTTTTAGCACTTCGGATGGACATTATGAATTCAATATGCTACCATTCGGACTGAAAAATGCTCCGAGTGTGTTTTCAAGGATGATGCGCAAATTGTTGGATCCCCTGAATAACCCATGTATCACGAATTTCATGGATGATATTCTCGTCGCCACAGAGACATTTGAAGAACACATTGAAGCTCTGGAGATGTTGTTTGATAGACTTCGGGAGGCGAACTTGACTGCTAGGCCAACAAAATGTTGTATTGGATGCAAAGAGTTGGAATTCTTGGGACACACTGTATATCAGGGTAATATGACCCCTGATCCTAAGAACTTGGAAAAACTGCAGAGAGCACCTAGGCCACAAACAAAAAAGGACGTGCGATCATTCGTGTCGTTATGCGGATTTTATCAGAAATACATCAAAAATTTTAACGCTATTTGTGCTCCTCTGACTGATCTGACTCGCAAGGGACTTCCAGATAAAATTATTTGGACTGCACAATGTGAACTAGCGTTCCAAGAGTTAAAGGAAAAACTCACTAGCAAGCCTATTCTCAAACTGCCTGACTTGACACAGGACTTTGTCTTAAGAACAGATGCAAGTAATGTGGGACTCGGAGGGGCTTTGTTGCAAAGATCATCTTCACCTGATGGGGAACTGAAACCAGTCGCTTATGCAAGCCGCAAATTGAATAGGGCGGAACAAGGATACTCCACAAGCGAAAAAGAATGTTTAGCATTAATCTGGGCAATAAAGAAGTTTCAAATCTATCTGTATGGTAGGACTTTTGTGGTGGAGACGGACCATCAGCCTCTCGTGTTCTTGTCTCAGGCTAAACATGAAAACGCAAGATTGCTGAGGTGGTCTTTGTTGCTTCAACCTTATCAGTTTAGTATCCAATATATCCCAGGCAAATTGAATGTCGGTGCAGATTTCCTCAGTCGGCACCCCTGTGATCAAAATTAGAGTAGTGGCAGACGTGAGGAGTAATTTTACCTATGTGTATCGCTGGTTTTGGAACTTGCCATAGGCATGTTTTCAAGTGGGGAGATGTGTAGTGAAACTGACAGAGATACAACGGTAAAATACCTCCAAAGATAACATTTAAGGATAAAAACATAATGCGTAGGCTGCGAATAGTACATGATCGCCTAGACCGCGGGTCATCACCCTCCATAAAAATTGACTTGCTAGACAGGAGGGGAACGGCGGATCAAAAAGGAAAAAAATAGGACTGGAAAGATTGCGTGAGACTGGAAAGGCTAAGGAGACGCAATTGGGGGGGAAACGGAGAAAAGTCACGTTTCCCAAGTTGACATAAAAAGTAAGCAACTCGACAGAAGGGACCATAGATATGTTACGCCACAGTCATTTATTGGACGCTTTTGCGCGATACCAAGCCCTTGATTTGAATTCAGCGGCTAAACGCAGATGTTAGGAATGTTACAAAAATTAAAAAGTATTTTTTTCTTAATATTAATGTTAGGAATATAAAAATTAGCTGGCCGGATGGCCTATTCTGAGCAGTGAACTAATATGTTCTTAATTTTACAGACGGATAGATAATATTGAAGATAATGACAAAAGACAGTGTTGTTCACATCATCGACAGACTGTATTGAATCTAAAAGTGTCGCGATTTGCACACAAAAACACGACCTTGGGACGCAGGTGTTCAAATTTACTTAGTATGGAGGAGAGGGTTTTTGGGTGGTAGCTGTGTCTAAAAATAACTTTTAACGACAAAATTTTGGAGGGGAGAGAAAGGTTGGTTCAAAAATCAAGTACATTTTGTAGAAACACAAGTAGAGACGGACAGACTAACAGATAACCATCCATACTTGACTGAAGCATGACTGAAATGACTTTATGGTAGGAAATTTGAAATTCAAATAAACCTAGGCAGTGATTGGCCACAGACAATCATATCATTAGCGCTCAGACGCGAAAGTGGGGCCATTCTTCAATAGTTGTTCAGTGATAGACACAGATTTTAAAGTGTGGTGATTTCCATATGAAAGAAAGTGTAAGAAGTTTAGGGACGCCATACTATAGCCAGCAGCTCAGCTGAGTTTTGCTAGCAATTCTGTGTTATTTATTCATAATCTGGTAAGATTGAAATTATTTCCTTATATATATTTTGAATATTGTTTCATGTTCGAGTGATTTGATACTGCCATATCGAAATCTAGCCTTACAAACAAGTAGGGATTTGCTCTAGACCCCCCGCCCAAGTCAGGGTCTAGGGACCAACAATGTACATAAACTCCAGCAAGGGTTAGGCAAGACAGATCAAGTGTTGAGAATAATGAAACATATTACCTATCCTCTTTTAGGGCAGAAAACTAATAAATATTTTTCAGAATCTATAGTCTGGGAGGATCTATCTGATGTAAAACCACCTTGGTAAATGTGCTGTTTGGTCAGAGGGATCTGACCTGTCTGTATGATGTGGTTGTTGTGTCAGTGTTGTGTCCAGACGTGGGTAGAGAATAGATTTTGACACATGGCCCATACTTTGATTGCAGAGCTGTGAGTTTCTGTTGTCAACCAAGCAGTGTCTATTCAGTTGGTGACTTACTCGAGTGTATCTGTGCAGTACTTGTGACAGAGACCACCATTATTGCCAGCCAGCACGGAGAGGTGGGACCACCAGATTTCAGCACCAGAGCTACAACTACAAGATGAGTGAGCCTCTGGTCTGCTGGACATTCACCAACACCGTTTAGTTACTAATAACCCCATAAAAATTCCCACCATTTTCTGGACACTGTGTAGTCAATATAGACAGGTGTGATGAGGCCACCCCAACAGCACAAACATTAACTATCCTCCCAAGTAGATGACTACTAGAACATTTTAATAAAACTAACTAGTATAGTACATATATATGTACACTATTGCATTTATGATATAATATTCCATGCATTTCTTTTCATAATCTCTAAATCCTTTTAAGTTCTGGTCAACCTAAAAAATTGATCCAGAACAAAATAAATGTAATATAATTCTATCAAAAAATTTTACACACGTGAGTTAGTTCAGTGTATTTTAACCTTTATTAATATTATTAGTCTTGTTAAATATCTGTGGGTATATCTATAACCTATTACACCACACTACATATCATAACCCTAGACACTTTACGTAGCCACATTCATTAAAAAAAAAAAAAAAATTAAGTGTGAGGTCGTAGTGGTAGCAAGAAAGGCCTTCTGACAATTCTCAACTACATTTTATCTCAGGAGCCTTCACAGCTGGCCTCATACAATTACATTTAGTAATATCACCATCATACAATACCATCAAACACCACTACAACCACAAGACGCGACTAGTATGAGGTTGTCTATGTACAGACCCCCCAGGAACCACAAGACGACTAGTATGAGGTTGTCTATGTACAGACCCCCCAGGAACCACAAGACGACTAGTATGAGGTTGTCTATGTACAGACCCCCCCAGGAACCACAAGACGACTAGTATGAGGTTGTCTATGTACAGACCCCCCAGGAACCACAAGACGACTAGTATGAGGTTGTCTATGTACAGACCCCCCAGGAACCACAAGACGACTAGTATGAGGTTGTCTATGTACAGACCCCCCAGGAACCACAAGACGACTAGTATGAGGTTGTCTATGTACAGACCCCCCAGGAACCACAAGACGCGACTAGTATGAGGTTGTCTATGTACAGACCCCCCAGGAACCACAAGACGCGACTAGTATGAGGTTGTCTATGTACAGACCCCCCAGGAACCACAAGACGCGACTAGTATGAGGTTGTCTATGTACAGACCCCCCAGGAACCACAAGACGACTAGTATGAGTTTGTCTATGTACAGACCCCCCAGGAACCACAAGACGACTAGTATGAGGTTGTCTATGTACAGACCCCCCAGGAACCACAAGACGACTAGTATGAGGTTGTCTATGTACAGACCCCCCAGGAACCACAAGACGACTAGTATGAGGTTGTCTATGTACAGACCCCCCAGGAACCACAAGACGACTAGTATGAGGTTGTCTATGGGTCTGGCAACCTCATTATGTACAATAAACTGTCACAGAAACCACCACTACAAGATCACGTGACTGTTTGTTGTCGGGCTTCATGCAGGTGTGGTTCCATGCTCCGTAAGGAGCACTAAGGAAAATGATGATGAGCCTCAGGCTTTTGTTTACAGGCTCAGATTTTTGTTTACAGCCTCAAGTCTTTTGTTTACAGCTTCGGGCATTTTGCTTACAGCCTCAGACTTTTGTTTGCAGCCTCCAGCTTTTGTTAACAGACTCAGCTTTTGCCTACAGCCTCATACTTTTGCCTACAGCCTCATACTTTTGCCTACAGCCTCATCCTTTTGCCTACAGCCTCAATCTTTTGCCTACAGCCTCATACTTTTGCCTACAGCCTCAGTCTTTTGTTTACAGCCTCAACTTTTGCCTACAGCCTCAGACTTTTGTTTACAGCCTCAGGCTTTTGTTTACAGTCTGTATTTTGTTTACAGTCTGTATTTTGTTTACAGTATGTCTTTTGTTTACAGTCTGTCTTTTATTTACAGCCTCAGGCTTTTGTTTACAGCCTCAGACTTTTGTTTACAGCGTGTCTTTTGTTTACAGCCTCACGCTTTTGTTTACAGCCTGTCTTTTGTTTACAGCCTCAGGCTTTTGTTTACAGTCTGTCTTTTGTTTACAGTCTGTCTTTTGTTTACAGTCTGTCTTTTGTTTACAGCCTCAGGCTTTTGTTTACAGCCTGTCTTTTGTTTACAGCCTGTCTTTTGTTTACAGCCTCAGACATTTGTTTACAGCATGTCTTTTGTTTACAGCCTCACGCTTTTGTTTACAGCCTGTCTTTTGTTTACAGCCTCAGGCTTTTGTTTACAGCCTCAGGCTTTTGTTTACACCCTGTCTTTTGTTTACAGCCTGTCTTTTGTTTACAGCCTTCTTTTGTTTACAACCTGTCTTTTGTTTACAGCCTCAGGCTTTTGTTTACAGCATGTCTTTTGTTTACAGCCTCACACTTTTGTTTACAGCCTGTCTTTTGTTTAAAGCCTGTCTTTTGTTTACAGCCTCAGGCTTTTGTTTACAGCCTCAGGCTTTTCTTTACAGCCTCACGCTTTTGTTTACAGGCTGTCTTTTGTTTACAGCCTCAGGCTTTTGTTTACAGTCTGTCTTTTGTTTACAGCCTCAGGCTTTTGTTTACAGCCTCAGGCTTTTGTTTACAGTCTGTCTTTTGTTTACAGCCTCAGACTTTTGTTTACAGCATGTCTTTTGTTTACAGCCTCGCGCTTTTGTTTACAGCCTGTCTTTTATTTACAGCCTCAGACTTTTGTTTACAGCCTCAGGCTTTTGTTTACAGCCTGTCTTTTGTTTACAGCCTCAGACTTTTGTTTACAGCTTCAGGCTTTTGTTTACAGAATCAGACTTTTGTTTACAGCCTCAGACTTTTGTTTACAGCTTCAGGATTCTCTTTACAGCATCAGGCTTTTGTTTACAGCCTCAGACTTTTGTTTACAGCCTGTCTTTTGTTTACAGCCTCAGGCTTTTGTTTACAGTCTGTCTTTTGTTTACAGCCTGTCTTTTATTTACAGCCTCAGGCTTTTGTTTACAGCCTCACGCTTTTGTTTACAGCCTCACGCTTTTGTTTACAGCCTGTCTTTTGTTTACAGCCTCAGGCTTTTGTTTACAGTCTGTCTTTTGTTTACAGTCTGTCTTTTGTTTACAGCCTCAGGCTTTTGTTTACAGTCTGTCTTTTGTTTACAGTCTGTCTTTTGTTTACAGCCTGTCTTTTGTTTACAGCCTGTCTTTTGTTTACAGCCTCAGGCTTTTGTTTACAGCTTCGCGCTTTTAGGAGCCATGCGCACACATGTATGCTTGTCGATGAAACATGAACGTATTCAAAAGTGGCCTAGCAAGTTCACGCTTTTCTAGAACCTCGCACAACCTAATGCTGCCACCGTGTAGAGCAGTGGTGGCCAAGTTAAGGTTGGCCGAGGGCCAGATTATGGTAAAGGGTAACACCAGAGGGCCAGACCTATAAAATCCTTAAAAAATAACGTTCTGAGATTTAGTTTTACATATATAATGAACCACGTACAGAAAGCAACGGCAAACTACTGTACTGCACATCTGCCAAGACATGTATACCAGTCTTCGGACTGAAATTACTGTTTAAAAAATACAATGAATCTGTTGTTTTAATTTGATTTGTAATATGACATAATTATTTATTTCAAACATACATTTGTGTGTCATTTCATTGTGAAGAGTGTGGCTTCAATCAACAATAAGAGGCCGACCAAAACAGGTTGGCGGGCCGGGTCAAAACTGGTTGGCGGGCCGGATCTGGCCCGCGGGCCGTAGTTTGGCCACCGCTGGTGTAGAGCCAAGGTTCTTAACCGTTTGACACGATAATCTTTCCTTTACACTCATAGATATAGATTTTTTTTAAACGTGATGCGGGAGCCTACAAATAACTGAGCCCAGACGGGCTCTGACGTCAGTGTATATCATATCAAAATCCACTGAAATATATACGTCTGGTAATGCTCACACAATTTAATGAGGAAAACGCGGTCGTGACACAACGATGAACCAAGCAGACGTTTTTAATAACAGACCTCATCATGTGCAACAGACTGCTACAGCAACCAATGCTTTAACAGCACGTGAATGTTTTGGTGCATGTTTCCTACAAGGGGAGCATTCGCAGTGGTGTCCGCATGCTCCAACGGAAGCACAATGTAAAATGAATAAATGAACTGTTGAGAAGAATAAAGTTTATACACACGACAACCTGAATAAATGAACTGTTGAGCAGAATAAAGTTTATACACACGACAACCTGAATAAATGAACTGTTGAGCTGAATAAAGTTTATACACACGACAACCTGAATAAATGAACTGTTGAGCTGAATAAAGTTTATACACACGACAACCTGAATAAATGAACTGTTGAGCAGAATAATGTTTATACACACGACAACCTGAATAAATGAACTGTTGAGCAGAATAAAGTTTATACACACGACAACCTGAATAAATGAAATGTTGAGCAGAATAATGTTTATACACACGACAACCTGAATAAATGAACTGTTGAGCTGAATAAAGTTTATACACACGACAACATGAATAAATGAACTGTTGAGTTGAATAAAGTTTATACACACGACAACCTGAATAAATGAACTGTTGAGCAGAATAAAGTTTATACACACGACAACCTGAATAAATGAACTGTTGAGCTGAATAAAGTTTATACACACGACAACCTGAATAAATGAACTGTTGAGCTGAATAAAGTTTATACACACACGACAACCTGAATAAATGAACTGTTGAGCTGAATAAAGTTTATACACACGACAACCTGAATAAATGAACTGTTGAGTTGAATAAAGTTTATACACACGACAACCTGAATAAATGAACTGTTGAGTTGAATAAAGTTTATACACACGACAACCTGAATAAATGAACTGTTGAGCTGAATAAAGTTTATACACACAACAACCTGAATAAATGAACTGTTGAGCTGAATAAAGTTTATACACACACAACATAATATAAATGAACTGTTGAGTTGAATAAAGTTTATACACATGACAACCTGAATAAATGAACTGTTGAGTTGAATAAAGTTTATACACACATGACAACCTGAATATATGAACTGTTGAGCTGAATAAAGTTTATACACACGACAACCTGAATAAATGAACTGTTGAGCAGAATAAAGTTTATACACACGACAACCTGAATAAATGAACTGTTGATCAGAATAAAGTTTATACACACGACAACCTGAATAAATGAACTTGAGCAGAATAATGTTTATACACACGACAGACAACCTGAATAAATGAACTGTTGAGTTGAATAAAGTTTACACACACGACAACCTGAATAAATGAACTTGAGCAGAATAATGTTTATACACACCACAACCTGAATAAATGAACTGTTGATCAGAATAATGTCTATACACACGACAACCTGAATAAATGAACTGTTGAGCTGAATAAAGTTTATACACACGACAACCTGAATAAATGAACTGTTGAGCAGAATAATGTTTATACACACGACAACCTGAATAAATGAACTGTTGAGCAGAATAAAGTTTATACACACGACAACCTGAATAAATGAAATGTTGAGCAGAATAATGTTTATACACACGACAACCTGAATAAATGAACTGTTGAGCAGAATAAAGTTTATACACACGACAACCTGAATAAATGAAATGTTGAGCAGAATAAAGTTTATACACACAACAACCTGAATAAATGAACTGTTGAGCAGAATAAAGTTTATACACACGACAACCTGAATAAATGAACTGTTGAGCTGAAAAAAGTTTATACACACAACAACCTGAATAAATGAACTGTTGAGCTGAATAAATTTTATACACACGACAACCTGAATAAATGAACTGTTGAGCTGAATAAAGTTTATACACACACGACAACCTGAATAAATGAACTGTTGAGTTGAATAAAGTTTATACACACGACAACCTGAATAAATGAACTGTTGAGTTGAATAAAGTTTATACACACGACAACCTAAATAAATGAACTGTTGAGCTGAATAAAGTTTATACACACACGACAACCTGAATATATGAACTGTTGAGCTGAATAAAGTTTATACACACGAGAACCTGAATAAATGAACTGTTGATCAGAATAAAGTTTATACACACGACAACCTGAATAAATGAACTTGAGCAGAATAATGTTTATACACACGACAGACAACCTGAATAAATGAACTGTTGAGCTGAATAAAGTTTATACACACGACAACCTGAATAAATGAACTTGAGCTGAATAAAGTTTATACACGCAACAACCTGAAGAAATGAACTTGAGCTGAATAAAGTTTATACACACAACAACCTGAAGAAATGAACTTGAGCTGAATAAAGTTTATACACACAACAACCTGAAGAAATGAACTTGAGCTGAATAAAGTTTATACACACAACAACCTGAATAAATGAACTTGAGCTGAATAAAGTTTATACACACAACAACCTGAAGAAATGAACTTGAGCTGAATAAAGTTATACACACAACAACCTGAATAAATGAACTGTTGAGCTGAATAAAGTTTATACACACAACAACCTGAAGAAATGAACTTGAGCTTAATAAAGTTTATACACACGACAACCTGAATAAATGAACTGTTGAGCAGAATAAAGTTTATACACACAACAACCTTAATAAATGAACTGTTGAGCAGAATAATGTTTATACACACAACAACCTGAATAAATGAACTGTTGAGCTGAATAAAGTTTATACACACGACAACCTGAATAAATGAACTGTTGAACTGAATAAAGTTTATACACATGACAACCTGAATAAATGAACTGTTGAGCAGAATAAAGTTTATACACACGACAACCTGAATAAATGAACTTGAGCTGAATAAAGTTTATACACACAACAACCTGAATAAATGAACTTGAGCTGAATAAAGTTTATACACACAACAACCTGAATAAATGAACTTGAGCTGAATAAAGTTTATACACACGACAACCTGAATAAATGAACTTGAGCTGAATAAAGTTTATACACACAACAACCTGAATAAATGAAATGTTGAGCTGAATAAAGTTTATACACACTACAACCTGAATAAATGAACTGTTGATCATAATAAAGTTTATACACACAACAACCTGAATAAATGAACTGTTGAGCAGAATAAAGTTTATACACACAACAACCTGAATAAATGAACTGTTGAGCAGAATAAAGTTTATACACACAACAACCTGAATAAATGAACTGTTGAGCAGAATAAAGTTTATACATACGACAACCTGAATAAATGAACTGTTGAGCAGAATAAAGTTTATACACACGACAACCTGAATAAATGAACTGTTGAGCAGAATAAAGTTTATACACATGACAACCCGAATAAGTGAACTGTTGAGAAGAATAAAGTTTATACACTCGACAACCTGAATAAATAAACTGTTGAGCAGAATAAAGTTTATACACATGACAACCTGAATAAATGAGCTGTTGAGCACAATAAAGTTTATACACACAACAACCCAAATAATCATTATCATCATTGTCTTTGCGCTGCTCGTGGATCATGTAGTCACCACTGTTGTGTCCTCTTACAGGAAGCCTGCACCAAACATTCACATGTTCTTGTAGCGGTGGTTTTCTGTGGCAATTTATTAACCATGATGAAGTTGTCAGTGTCATGCACAACCTAATATTAGTTGCCTTGTACGACACGCCTGAGGGTGTAGTATGTGACTGTCCAGAGACCAACGGGAACTACACGGGGAAATCTAAATAATAATTTTAAATCACAATAAATATTTGGCGCCAATTAGATGTGGCGCCTCAAACTGTCCACTGTTGCCGAATATGTGTGTACATATGTGTGCGTGTTCTTCAGTGCTGTCATTTCGTATCTTACGATGGGGTTACTTTTTTAACACATCTCGAAAAGCCAGAATCGCGTATAGTTTATAGTCTAGTCCCGGAAGTGTGGTTGAGCAAACTAGTATGTTAAGGTAAGTAAGAGGATGAGTGAGTGAGTGAGTGAGTGAGTGAGTGAGTGAGTGAGTGAGTGAGTAGGTGAGTGAGCTTGAGTAAACTAGTATGTTAAGGTAAGTAAGAGGATAAAAGAGTGAGTGAGTGCTGTCTTCTACAAGTGGCATTGCTCTCTGTGTAATAAATGTCAAAGAACAGTCACGAGAAATTGTGTTATCTTTGCTATTTCCGCTTAAGTGCATGACGTTTATTTCATAAATGGACGCTTGCGCAGAACAGAAGGATTGCAATGGCATGACAAGATCACTAATGTGGAACTAATGGACAAGAACCAGTGGAATTTATGACAAGAACCAGTGGAATTTATGACAAGAACCAGTGGAACTGATGATAAGAACCAATGGAGCAAGAGACGAGAAAGAAAAGATGAAGAAGGATAAGGTACACGATGGTGAAACTTCTTGACAGCACTACAAGACAATCCTTCTTCTGGAACCCACATGGTGAGACAGGTAGAGAAAGACAGAAACATACACGGAAAAGAAAAGTGAAGACATGACTTAAATAGATAAAGAAGACACAGCAAGACCTTGTGCCGATGGCACTGGAAGAAGGACCTGGCAGACATTTATTAAAGCCATGCTCCATATGAGCTGAACGTCAATGATGATGATGATGATGATGACGTTAAAGAAAGTAACACTTTTAGAACCCAGACTGCATGAACTACTTTCTAATACATTCATTAAGGAAAGGCTGTTCTGCTTATTTATACATCATACGAACATAATATTGTTTGCCAGACGTCAGTAAATTTAACCTGGCCAAGACGTAGGCGTTAAGGTGTTAATAAAAGATTTACGTCAAACACAAGGAGACTGGGCGTAGATATACAGACTGAGAGTAGAGAAATTAGATGATATCTAATGATAAAATAATATCTAATGATAAAATGTCTGCTGAACATCTGCTTCAAAGATGCCCAACATATGTGGAACACAGAAAGCGCACATGGCCGACACCAGTACAATTCATGGAAAAGCGGAGATTCAAATAGCCTCAAACTGACTAGCCTACTGCTGTTTTTGAAAACATTCAAGCAGACGGCTGAGAGTGTACGAAGAAGAAGAAGAAGAAGAAAGAAAATATGATATCTTGATGATGCAGACGAAAGATATACTGATTTTTGTCTTAACTGATCACATCATCGTCGTCATGAACATTGCCAAGTTCAGCAATAATAATGAACATTATTATTTTTATTCTTTACCATAATATGGAGTTTGGGTCTTTGAATGTACAAATATATGTGCCGTGACAGTGTATTCGTCGTTCAAGGCGTGCAAGTTTCACACGCAAGTCATTAGCACATCATCAAACAAGCAGTTACCATAGTTACAGTGACACACGCACACAAATATATGTATAACCAACAGTATGTCAAGCATGACACAATAGGGTGTCAAGGATGAGTGAGTGGATGAGAGAGTGGTACGTCGTGGGTGAGCGACTAGATAAACAGTAAGTACTATATCAAGGATGAATGAGTGGATGAGCAAGCAATAGTCAAATGTGGAGTTAGTTTTATGTCAAAATAAGAAAACATAATGTCAAGGATGGGGGAGTGTTATGTCAAGATAAGGAAAAATAACATCAAGGATGAGAGAATTGTATGTCAAGATAAGAAAAAAATTGTAAAGAATGAGAGAGTATTATGATGTCAGGGTAAGAAAACATACTGTCAAGAATGAGTCAAAATAAGAAAACATGAAGTGAAGGACGACATAGTTTTATGTCAAGGTAAAAAAATACATAATATCAAGGATGAGAGAGTTTTATGTCAAAATAACAAAACACAATGTCAAGGCGCTATAAGTGGGAAGATAACATCAAGAGATGGACAGGAAAGAGTCTATCAGAGTGTACCACCAAGACAAGAGACAGAAGACGTTGGAGATCCATTACAGCCAACCTTCGTTGTGGAGATGGCAACTGATGATGATGATGAATGTCAAGGATGAGAGAGTTTTATGTCAAAATAACAAAACATAATGTCAAGGATGAGAGTTTTCTGACAAGATAAAAAAGAAAATGTCACGGTTAGGGTGTTTTATGTGAAGACAAAAAAACATAATGTCAAAGATAAGAGCAGTATGTCAAGGGTTTATAAATCATATAAACATAATATTTTTTGCCAGACATAGTAAATGGACCTGGCCAGAACTTTGGCTGTTAAGTTATCACTAATTAAAAAAACATAATGTCAAGGATGAGAACAGTATGTCAAAGGTGAGCAAGTGTATGACAACAATTTGTCAAAATGACCGTGAATATATGAAACATGTATGTCAATGATAAAACTTTTGTGTCACGGATGACAAAGTAGTATGTCAAGGATGACAAAGTAGTATATCAAGGATGACAAAGTAGTATATCAAGGATGACAAAGTAGTATATCAAGGATGACAAAGTAGTATATCAAGGATGAGAGTGTGAGTAAAATATGTTAATGTTGAGAGAAGTATGTGAAGGCTTAGATCAGCATGCCGATGGTGATCAACTGGATGAGACAGTATTTCAAGGATGAGACAGTATTTAAAGAGGGAAAAGTGGTTGAGACAGTAGTATGTCGAGGGTGAAAGAGTGAACGTCAGCAGTATTTCAAGTGAAGGATAAGTGCAGAGTGGATATGAGAGTAGTATGTCAAAGGTGAAGATGTGACTAAGCGAATGTGTGAAGGTGCACAAATGTTTTTGAGGTAAAAAGATGAATGAAAAACGTAGTAATTGAAAATCAGTGAACGAATTTCTGAATTAATAAATATCACATTTGATAACTTTTAAAACACTCAAAGTAAATCATTTTGCACTAAATCTTAAATAGATCCGCTGCCATCTTTACATCGAAGGTCTCTGCAATGTATCTCCAAGGTCTTCTGTCTCTTGTCTTGATGTGTGCCAGCTGATAGCGTTTGATGGCCTTTCGTGTGCCTCTGTTGATGTCACTTATTGCCTTGTATTCCTCTAGCACGTTTGCCTTCAAGTCTTTCTTCCATTTTGGTTTTCGGCAAAGTGAATATTACAAAAATATTGTATATGTCTCATCTGTATCTCATTCCTTATTACTCTTATCATTCATATCTTTTTTTTTATCCCCTCTTTATTTGTTTCCTTTTATTTGTATGAGATGTGCCCCATTCTTCTACACATCCACATCTCTTGGGCTTCAATTCTTTCTCGTAACTGTTTTTCCACTGTCCATGTTTCTAAACCATACAGTAATGACGCATTGAACTAAATAGATACCACAATGTAGAAGGGAAAAAATCTATATTACTAGTTCAATGAAGGAATTAAAAAGGCATATTATCACAAACACCTCATACAAGAAATAAGCTGCTTACCGTATTTTTAGGCCTAGCATCCGCTACTGTAAGCATTAGCAAGACACAAACACAAGCAGGTAAAAATACCGACGAATACGTGGATACGACCCGTCCGCACTCCATGTTGGCTTCTGTATTCACTGACCAGCAGCTGCCGAGAAATGACTGCCACCAACGTCGGAGTTGCTGCTGACGATGGATGTTGTGATGGCGCCGGTTACAGCCTCCTCACCTTGCCTATGGTAGGGAGAGACACACAGACAAGCAAGACGTGAGATCACAAATATTGATTTTTCCTTCGCTGTTGCAACCGGTTTGAGAACGGATAGTAAATTGGTATGTGATTACTGTTGAGAGGAATTACAATGACTTACATATCCGATCCATTTACTAGTTACCGCAGAACAGATTGTTCAAAATTATCAACATCTTTACTATGTTGCCAAAGGAGCATAGGCCTTCAACAAACTCATGGCAGGTGTTCCTGTCCAGTACCATCAGCTATAAGTCTTTCTCATAATTTTCATTTTTCTTGTGTTTTCTATCTCCCTCTATCTCTCGTACTCTAGGAAGTCAAGAAGAAACACTGTCTTGTAATGCTATCAACAGGTTACGTGCACGTGTTTCCTACTGGAGTCTAACATCTTCTTCCCATCATTTATTCCACCGGTACTTTTCTGGTTCTTGTCATCGGTTAAAAATTGGTGATCTTTCGCACCATTTCAATCCGGGGATTTAACGCAAGCACCCATTTATGAAAGTCTGTAACTTGTTTATTGTTGTTTTTGTTGTACTTCAGGTTTCATCATCATCATCATGTGACGTATTCTTTCCAGAACGTTGTCTCCATTACAGCTGCTCTGAACGCATCACGATTCTGGGTAAGTCGACCTGCATCAGCCAAAGACAAGTTCAGACTCTCTGTGATGTCCTGGGTCCACCGTCGTCTAGGTCGACCCCTTCCCCTTTTTCCAGGGACCATGCCTCCCATCACTGTTTTTTCCAGACTACTATGTCTTTTTATATGACCGAAAAATTTCAGCTTCCTTATTGCGATGGTATTTAGGAGCCAATGTTCCTGTACGTTTAGTGAGTGCAGTACTTCTCTGTTGGTCTTTTTTTCTGTCCAGGGTATTCTCAACATCCTTCTGTAGCATTTCATTTCGAATGATGTAATCTTTTTTGCAACTGTTTTATTGAGTGTCCAAGTCTCGCAGCCGTATGTTGCTACTGGGAATATACATGCTCTGATCAGTTGTAACTTTGTTTCTTTGCTTGTGCCTTGCCATAGGTTTTTCATCTGTATTAGTTTATGTGAAGCAATTGCAAGTCTTCTTTTAATTTCTACTGCACAGTCGCCAGAGCTGTTGATGATTGATCCTAAGTATTCGAATTCATTAACACTTTCCAGTTCTTCGTTATCAATTTCAATTTCTGGTTTGGTCTTTACTTTGTCTGTTGTCAATACTTTGGTCTTCTTGGTGTTTAGGTATAGATTCTGAGCCTCGCTGTGTTTCAGAGCTATCAAATAGATTGATTTTACATTTTGGTTGAAAATAATGACTTCTGTGTTGGACTAGATTTCATTTAAAATTAATTCAGGGAGTAATGCATTCCTGGGAGTGAATACTCGCGACATTGTAGGTAACATCTCATTGTTTTATGGCTCCCTCCCCCAGAGAGACCACTCTGTGTCTGTAAAAATATTTTCTAGCTTTGCCCAGAGCAATCTCGATGACCACACTTATTAAGTTTCGGCAAACAAGGGCGTGAGCCCAAAACATGTGTGTATACTTACATTATTGACCCATTCGTGAGAACATACTCAGTAGGCATCATGCCCCCCCCCCCTTTTTTTCCGAGATAACTGTTAAGCCAGCAAAGTGTTTACTTTCATTGCGAACTCTGCTAGCAAGTTGTGATTGATAAAGATGGAGCCAAGGGACCGTGATAGCTTATAATTGTGCCCCGAACACTCAACGGAGGGTAGGGGGTGGTTTGTGATGTGGGTTTTGTTGCTGTGTTGTCTGCTTTGCACTGTTTATAAACTTTGATATGCTTTTTTGGCTGACAGGGGCAAATCTGAGATTCACGAGTCCTTGGAACTAGCTAGCCCCTGTCAATCGCCTTTCATGTTCTCGTGCTTTCATGCTTGCATGGTTTTCCTGATTTGCTAAGTTGCTGATTTACTCATTTTCCGGCGTAATAGTCTACGATTAAACCCATGCCTTATGGGGTCATCAAAAGCGCCAAGCATTATAATTTTTGTCATCACCACTAGGTAGTGAGCTGTTAACTTCAGGGCGTCTTCATTAAGACAACCACCGTTTACCAAAGCAATTCACCATCGCAGTGCCCTTAGTTTTGTGGCCAGTGCCTTTACTTTTTATCAAGGACATATGTCTTGCCCGCAAGGCGACGTCAAGTCTTCAATTCACATCAAAGAATTAGGTAGCGGTAAACCACCGACTCCCCACACACAATTTTCCTGTGAACTGACATAATTAGCTAAGTTAACCTACTGCGCGAAAAATAGATATTTCCTATTCGCTGGATTTCCTAGTTACTCTAACACTTGGAAATTAAACGGACACGGGAAGTACAGCATGTTTCTCAACTAAATAGGTGTACCTTCCTTCCGGAATAATTATATTGAAACAGTTGTTAACAACAGTTTTCAATAATTATATTGAAAATTGGTTGTCCTTAGGAAAAAGAATGTACATGTTATTTCTAACATTCCTCGTTGTTTTTTGTTGTTGTTGTTGCTCACTACTATCTTTGTTTTAAGTTTTTTTTAATAATCATTGATGTATACCTACATCTACATTTTTCTTCATGACAATTGTTGATTAATAAATATAAATATATGTTCCTTCGGTCAGAATTTACTTACTATTTCACCTGTCACCTGAATGTTGACCTGTTTTTGTCCTTACTGCGATATTTCTGATATCTCGGAGAGGAAGAGTGCATGTATGACATTTAAAAGTGTTGCGAGTGTGACAGGATAGAAGAGATTTAATATATAATACCTAGCATTGTGAAGTCTCTAACACTTCACTTCCCTATGACACCATCTGCTATGGGACAACCTATACCTTTTTTTGTGGTAAGATATGGATGAGAGAGCAGTGGTCTTGTTATTTCCTTGTCTCAACAGACGCCCCCAGGAATTAAACGGGGCCCCTGTATCCACTGTCGGTCATCAATTCTGTTGTCGACTCTGTCCCATGTTTGGATGCTAAACTGTCAAGTATTTTCTCTCTTTCAGGCCGTTTATTCTACCAAGGTCGATAAACTACCGCCTTATGAGTTTGTTCCCAACATTGTTGCACCAGCCGCCATAATGCATACATCGTGTCTGGCACTCGATTCTCCGGTACACATAATTATGAAATATGATAACAGGCGGTCGTACGTACGTAGTTTAAAAATAACTAAATTATTACCCCAGTTTTACTATCTGTCTCCTCTCGCAAGTGTGTGGCTATCAACTTACGTAATTTTCCCCCACCCTGTATTTCGCATTAGAACACTAATTGTCAGTCCTGCCGAACATTCACGGTCCTTTTTGTACGCACATATATTATACACACACACGCATACACTATATACAAATATAGTCTCGTGTAGGTCCCGGGTGGGGGATGGGGGGGGGGGGGGTAATCTGAAGTGACAAAGAAGAAATATGACTACATCACCCCCGGGCATGTCGTAAAAGTCGACACATGTGCCTGGGGCAGACAACCTCATCCTGTAAAACATATTGGCAGGGAAACCACCTAGACAAAATCATGTTATTGTTTTGTGCATGCTTATTGC
Source organism: Oreohelix idahoensis (assembly GCA_024509875.1). NCBI lineage: Eukaryota > Metazoa > Mollusca > Gastropoda > Stylommatophora > Oreohelicidae > Oreohelix > Oreohelix idahoensis. The sequence continues at coordinate 60,419 of JAMPIV010008533.1, forward strand.
AAGGGTACCAGCTGTAGTAGTGGCTGTATGCTCCGTAAGGAACACACAAGAATATATATATAACCAACCCTGTGTATTTCCCGGGGGTTTCCTCAGACATAGAAAGAACATGCCAAACTACTTCCTCAAGCATGTCGTAAGAGACAACTATTATGAGTGTTTATATGGGGCTAGTAACCTCATCAAATCAAACTGCTACATCAAATCACTGCTTCAAGACCGTATGTATATTCTTATGTAGCCTTCTTGGGAGCCGCGCTGGTGTAATGGTTACCACATTGCGCTGGCGATCAGGTGTTCAAGGTTCAAGCCCGGGCGCGGGCATTTGAAAGAGTGTCATAGACCGGGTTTTTGACTGAATAACCTGAACGGCTCCTGAGATAAACCCTCTGTGGATGGGAAGTAGCGAAGCTCCTGACCGGGTTGGAAGGAAAGTCCACAGGCACCCCAGCCTCGCAATGACATGTCATTGGGCCGAAGGGCTGAAAGCCCAAGTGCCGCTGGTTAAGAAAAAAAAATGTAGCCTTCTTGTGTTTTTTTAAATCGTGGATTTATAAGAAGTGCTTTAACAATGAACATATTTATTGGACAGCAAATATTTAGTCGGTCTATACAAGTAACTCATTAAAGGCCAGTAGCGGCCATGTTTAGGTGCAGTGAGTGGTTCTCTCGATGACAACACCAGCTACAATGTTGGGGTTCTATGCTACACATAAAGCGACAAGGGAAGAGAAGATATAAATGACAGACATACATGTAAGTACTTTTATACATAAAGCGACTACAGCAACATCTATAGTTTCATTTTCTTTTTCTCTTCTTAGAGAGCACGAGGACATAATTACAGATGGTTCTTCCCCCCCCCCCCCCCCCCTATAGAAAGTCTTCATTAAACATTCTCACGTTCTTACAGCAGTGGTTTCTGTAGCAACATTTATTACATGATGAGGTTGCCAACCTCATACACAATCTCATATTAATAGCCTTGTACGACATGCCTGAGCCCTAATCTTTCTTTGTCTCATCTTTTTATGCTTTTTCTTGAGGGGTAGCCATTTTCACTTACTAGTTTTTATACCACTCATTTATGCGAAAGATTAATCTAATTAAAAATTCGAAACTTTTTCTTTAATATACAACAAACTACACAGAGCTATCCATTCATTTGTATTTTTAATACAATTTTTTTTTAAATTGTACGGACAATTTATGGACAGCCTGTTGATGTAAGTGACAATAAAGAAATAAACAAACAGGCAACTAAACTACAACTATTAATGTGTCATTAAGAAGAAGAAGGCATGCAGGTGTATAAAAGATCATTAAGAAATGTTAATGACAAATTCTATTCCAGTGCGTCTTAGAAATCTAACATAATAATGGGCGGTTCTTGTCTAGACACCGGACGCGCTTTAACAATTGCGCAACAATGAAACAATGAACATCGGCGTGTTTTACAGTGCACAAAATACTGCTGTTTATTGAATGTGTGCGCATGGTAAATCAGCCATTGCAACTCAGAAGGAAAACAATGTTCAATTATTACACTTTCATACTCTATGTCTATAAACTATTCATAAGCCCAGAGTTTTGCGTAATACGTGTATTGTGTGTGTGTGTTTGTACGCGCGCGTGTCTGTGCGTATTGTGGCTTTTTTTAACATACGGCCAGCGCTTTGTGGATCTTCACCAAGTCTTAATTCTTAATTTTGTTGTTTTTTTTTAGAGCGACGTTCTGCAAAAGACATGCTACATGATGATGATGATTTAAAAGCTGTGCTTTAACAATAGTACAGAAGGCCAATAACCTGTTTGCCTTAAAACCTGATTTCAAGAGACGACAAGAGAAAACCGAGGTGATCTTAACGGCGACGAACTGGCATGGATTACGGACTACGACTTATGGATCAATGTAATATTAGCAGTATTAACGCAAAAGAAGAGGGGCTGGTGGAGGAGACGTGGAAAGCAAAATTATAAATCCTGGCTCTGAAGGAAAACAAGAAAAAGAGACAAGAAAGTATGGATCTCGGTGGAAAGATGCTGCTCTACAGAAGAGTCCTCACGTCCGAAATAGGTAAAGGGGGTGTGGGTTGGATTTTGATTAAAAACCAAATAGATAGCATCAAGGGATGGAACTTTGTCTCGGAGCGCATTACGGTGCTAAAGCTAAAAATAGAAACCATTGTCAACCTTGTCACTGTGTATGGGCAAAATGAAGATGAAGGAAAAATAAGTCAAAGAAGAATTCTTTGAGCTGCTTTAAATGTCAATGGACGACTGCCTATTTGAAATAATCTTCCTAGGAAATTTCAATGCCAAAGTTGGAAATGGCCATACTAGGACGGGGCGTAGTTATTGGAAGGTATGGAGAAGATTCACTGAATGACAATGGAAAGCAACTCCTCAGGTTCTGCACTGAGCAAAATCTTGTCATTACAAACACAAAGTTCCCACATACGCGCATACATGCATACACCAGATATGAACCAACACAGAATGATACATCAGTCATTGATTATGCCATTGTTAGGAAGAGCTCATTCAAGTATGTGCAGGATGCTAGAGTCTGGAGAGTGCCCGAGATTGGAAGTGATCACTACCTGCTGACGATTAAAAGAACAAATGAAAGAGTTGCTTGGCCTAGGCATTGCCCACCATCACGCAAGAAACTAAATAATCAAGCAGGTGATATGAATATTAAGACCTACACGCCAAAAGCGCCAGAAGTTAAGACTAGGTATCATGGACTTATTACAACAGCAGTAAAAGACATTGAAGAACGGACCTGAGGATCTGGAAACCCTCTGGCTTAAATTAAGAACATCATAAAAGCAGCTGCAGTTACACTGTATGATATTCATTGATATATATATATGGGGACTAATTGTTGTCCTTAAATGCAGTTTTTTCTTTTCTTTGTGATTAATAAATGTATCGTTTACAGCGGTCAGAATGACTTCACTATTTCATTTGTCATCTTAACTTTGATTATATATATATATATATATATATATATATATATATATATATATATATATATATATATATATATATATATATATATATATATATATATATATATATATATATATATATATATATATAATCTCGGAGAGAAGGGATGTATGTATGGCATTTAAAAGATCGTGAATATGGCAGGATTCGAGAAAGTATGTATATATATATATATATATATATATATATATATATATATATATATATATATATATATATATATATATATATATATATATATATATATATATATATATATATATATATATATATATATATATATATATACACGAGGGGCGTTCAGAAAGTAATGCACCACATCGTTTTTCTCAGCTAATAATGAAGATACAGTAGTAGCATGAAATTTTGCACACTTGAAATATGGCATGTGCCAATTGTGTGCACTAAATTGCACCGCAACCGGCCAAATAATACGACTGTCCTAAACCGTTGAAATGGAGCGTGTTAGCAACTTGCGTTATGAACAGCGAATTGTGATAGAATTTCTCGTTGCAGAGAAGGAAACTGTTGTGAACATCCACAAGCGTCTATGTGATGTGTATGGAAGTTTTGCAGTCGACAGGAGTACAGTCAGTCGCTGGGTTCAGAGAATCAAAGAATCAGGAAGTGGAGATACGGAGCTGCCTGATCGGCCGCGCTGTGGACGTCCTGCCACAGCCACCAACGCAGAAATGTTGAAATGCGCTGAGGGCATTATTGTTACTGATAGGCGAATCACTACTCAACAATTGGCCTTACAGCTGTCAGTCAGCATTGGTAGTGCAAATGCAGTTATAAAAACTCTCGGATTTTCTAAGGTTTGCGCAAGATGGGTTCCTCAAAGTCTCACAAATAACCACCGATTGCAAAGGAAAGCAATTTCTTCTGAATTGTTGGAGCGTTTCAATGCTGATGGAGAGAACTTTTTGGCTAAGATCGTTACAGGCGACGGAACCTGGGCACATCATTTTGAACCTGAGACAAAAAGACAGTCAATGGAGTGGCATCATCCGCAATCACCAAGAAGAAAGAAATTCAAGACAATTCCTTCAGCTGGAAAGGTCATGATCACTGTCTTTTGGGACATTGAAGGTGTGATTCTTGTGGACGTTATGCCAAGAGGAGAGACAATCAATTCGCAAGCTTACATTAAGACAATGAAAAAACTCAATCAACGTTTTCGCAGACCTGCTTCTCACTCACGACAATGCTCGCCCTCAGAAGTCTGGCAACACGGGTGTAGTAAAATCTGCGAGATAATCGCTCATGGACCTCAAGACGCAGCAATAGAGACCGCAGTCAGCGACTCATAGCTTGACTGCCTGCGTCAGGACCAGCGAACCAGAGCTGGTCAAGACCGCACTCCACCTCCACGTGGTGGTCCTGGAAACAGTCTGCAGCTGTGCAGGCTGGCTGAGCGAGTGTGGATCGAAATGGGAAGGCAAACCCGGTCCTAAAAAATGCCGTGCAGAAGTCGGATGTGTCGACCAAAAGGTGCAGATATCACAGCTACGTTGTAAACAGACACAACGCAACCACCGTCCTTTTCAGGGCGAACGAAGAAGAAGAAGAAGAATTTCAGTAAGATTTTAGTCCTATTATAATAAATAACCCAGCCCGTATGTGTCTGACTATGATCATCTCACACGCCAGCTTCGCGCTGAATTTTGTGCCATGGTAATGCTTAGAAACGATCCCGCCGTATAAACCTACTCGCTTTCCTTGTGACGTACAATAAACATTTTTAACATTTTGCCCGATCTGACAGAGACTGCGGCAAGACTTATAATTAACGATCTTCCAGAAATGTGCCGACAAGTTACTGTCTGAATTAACGTAATACTTTAACTTTAACGCCTCTAATAGTAGTAATCCTTACATTTTTTGGTAGTGTAACACGAGACAACAGTAATAATTAACGCCAATTCTAACACCCGCCGCGCAAAACCCCGCTTCGCTTGACACGCTGTGGGATTGGCCCGATGATATATACACACAGACAGTTTAAATTCTCGCCGAGTAATGTATTTCTGACGTCACTCAAACAAGTTAGTTATTTGAATAAAAATGCTAGAGAGAGATGAGAAGGGGAAGATGGCCGACTTGTGTAAAATTTATATTTGACGATTGACAGTGACAAAATTGAAAATCTAAACCATACTGAAACTGACCATAAAAATCATATGGTAGTATAGCTTAGAGTCCCCTGAGCAAAAATGTGTTTTTAAAAATATGGTAGTCCAAGTATTAGCCAAGTTATTGAGAAAATACTATATGTCTAATAACACTAAGACGGACAGACTGTGGTTCCTGCTTGTTTTTTTCATAACGTTAGTGGGGACGCCAGCTTAGAAAGAGGCATTGGAGTAAATTCAAATTCTATTAGTTGGGATAGGAGTGAAAGGGGAGAGATAGGAAAAATGTAACTAAAAACGAAACATCTTTTTCTATTGGGCATAACTAACGCAGACGGACCAATCGACTACCAGACACAGAGTTTGTTTGGAATTTTTTTTGTTTTTGTTTTTCAAAAACTACATTTGAATTCTGGTAGTCGCAAGTTTTCCATTGGCCAGTACTAATAGATATTAGCAAAAAGCTTTCAATGCTCATCGCCAGTTGACAAAAAATTTTTCTATCAAATACGCTGAGATCAGCTGTGTTAATTTATAAAATAAAGAATTAATTCGCAGTCTGGGCAGGGCAGAGAAAAACTGAGGCCATTCTTTGCAAGTCAGCGTTATTTGTTATATATTTCTGTGAAATTGTGAGGTTTTATTTCCTGTTACCAGCCGGTGACAGGAAACCTGATGAGTGAGTGTAACGCCAACAAGTCTCCGGTAAAACGTTTATGCTATCAGCAGATAGCTGGAGGAGCTTGTGCGTGTTGATATATCTATATTTTCTGCAACTACATACTGAATTATCCTTCTACAAAGAATCCCAGGTGATGTGTTAGCATCTGGGTATATCTGATACTCCAGTTACAATAAACTTTGGTATTTCCAATCATACCCAGGATTTTATGGGGCGTGATGAAACTACAGCCCCTCCTAACAAATGACAAACACTATTAGATAATAAAGATGTAATCTGTGAATACACCAACAGGAGAGATAGAGTGACTTTATACTTATTGGACAAAGTGTCCACACATTTTAGTTAATCCTTTTATGTAAACTATCTTTTCCTCATTTTCAAAGACCTGTCCAAAAGAGATGGCGGGACAGGCAGATTAAATTGTAAAAAGAAAATAATTCAATTTTAAAGAAAAACCTTAACCACCGTTTTATTCATTTTCTTATAGTGAATTAAAGTGTTTTGTGTTTATGTACCATCATTTTCATTTCTCCCCTAGACATTAGGTACATCATACACCAGACACTAGAGCCAAAATAGTGACCGTGTGAGATCTAGGGAGGTAGCGTTAGGTTCCCTGCAAATACCTCATCATCATCTTTTTAGAGTCAGGGGCCTACATGTGCTTGACCTCACACGGTTAACACAGACACAGATTTCTTTCCTTTTAGGTATAACATCATAACCTCCCCAGCAAATTAAACTTGCTACATATATTGGGGGCTCGTCCGGGATTTGAATTTCTCCTAGTACTACATACATTGGGGTCTGGGATTTAGCATTAACATCAATTCTATTTTCCCAGGGAATCCCCATAATTACTATTGTCCACGATTTGGGAATTTAATAAAGTGTCAGAACCTGGAATTAATTAAATAAATTTGTACTTATTTGGAAATTTAGTTAGAACATTTTGTATTTATCAGATGGCAGATTTGGCCAAGTTTCGCTCTGCGGCTGTGCAGACTGCCAGGGAAATGAATATGGAGGGTCAAGTCTTGATTGACTATGTCACCTCAGAATGTGATAAATTTATTGCTAGGGAAGAACATAGGTTAGCGGAGGAAAGGAAAATACAGTTAGAAGAAGCCAGGGAAATTAAAAGGTTGAAAATTGAGGCTGACAAGGAGGCCAGGGCCTTAGAGGCTGATAGAGAGGCTGAGATCAAGAGGCTCCAATTTGGGGAGAGAAAATTGGAGGCAGAAAAAGAAGAAAAACGACTGCAAAGGGAGGCAGAAGAAAAGAGATTGACTGCCGAAAGGGAAGCAGAAGAAAAGAGATTGACTGCCGAGAGGGAGGCAGAAAAAGAAGATAAAAGATTACAGAGGGAGCATGAGTTGCGACTAAGGGAGTTAGAGTTGCAAGGCCTTGCTCCGGACAATGGTTACAGCCCTTCTACCTCTGATGCTACTGCTAGTCAGGGGGCCTCCATCTCAGCCATGGGGTTCCATCTAGACTATTTTGTAGAAAAGGATGATGACATTGAGTCATATTTGAGCAGATATGAAGTATTAGCCACTACTTATGGGTTAGAAAGAGAAAGATGGGGTGTAAAGTTGTCTCAAGGTCTTCGGGGAACAGCTTATGAAGTTTTTTCCAAAATGAGCAGGGATGACCAAGACAACTATGACATGTTGAAGCAGGCTCTTTTGTTAAGATACGAAAAGAACGGAGAGTTTTATAGAAAGAAATTTAGGAATGCCAGGCTACTGTCGGGTGAGACCTATCACCAGTTCTCCGCCCGGTTAGAAACGTATATGGAGAAATGGGCTACTTTGGGGAAAACCCAAGATCTCAAAGAGATGATACTCATAGAACAGATGAGAGAGTCCATGGCTCCAGACACGAGAAAGTTTCTCATGGAACAGGGCGCGGAGAGGCTGGGTGAGACAATTAATGTCGCTGAGAGGTATCAGGCAGCCCAGGCAGAGGTAGCTGGCACCAAAAAGAAACCAGTAGATCATTATAAGGCCCCACAAAACTATAATAAATTTGACAATAGAGGTAAGCAAAACTTTGATAGGCCTCGAAATGATTATAAAAATAAAACCTCATATTTCAGTGACAGAAAGAATGATGAAAGAAAACCTTTTCATCAAGGTAGATTATATTGTAGACATTGTAAGAGGGATGGAAATGACATTAAATTTTGTAAAAGTAAACCTGCTGGATTTGCTGCTATGAAAATGGGGAACAAGGAAGTAAAGGACAAACCTGCTGGACAGCAGGAACCTTATCACCCCCCAGTTTGTGAAGATGTTGTATGCAATGATGTCACCATTAAGTGCCTCTATGATACCAGTTTAGATTTTGATTCTGTCGTGAGCTCGCACTTGGTGAACCCAGATCAGTAAACCACAGAAACAGTGGAGATACAAGGGGCGACCAAGGACATAGCACTCATGACACTTCCCATTGCAAGAATAAAGGTGAAAACTCGCTATGTGGAAGGCGTAATCAGAGCAGCAGTGATCGACGCACCCATCTACCCTCTGATATTGGGGTGTCGTTATGTCTACTTGGGGAATCCCAAGAGACCTGTGGTCTTGGCAGCCGTCCAGACCCGATCACAATCCAGAAAGGAAGAAGATGAACCTATAAATACTCATCCAGAGGAGATGAGAAAGGCACAGGCTGAAGATAGGTCACTGAAGCCGTGTTATAAAAAACTCCCAAAGAGCCATACTCCTCCTAATAAAGGAGAATTTTATATGAAGAATAAATTGTTATATAGGAAGGCCGGCACTGGTTCAGCTGGTCACGGACAGCTGGTCCTTCCCAGTTCATATAGGGAAAAGGTGATGGAGTTAGGTCATACTATCCCCTTCAGTGGTCACATGGGGATTAGCGCAACAGGACAGCGTAAAGCTTGTCATTATTTCTGGCCAGGGATAACGGAAGATATAAAGAGATATGTAAACTCCTGTCCAGAATGCCAGAGAGTAGCTCCAAAGCATTGGACTGCTCTAGCAACTCTAGGGGAAATGCCCATAGTGGGAACCCCTTTTGAAAGAGTTGCAGTGGATATTGTGGGACCTCTCACTCGGACCAAGAGGAGGAACAGTTACATCCTTACTCTGGTAGACACTTGTTCTATGTGGGGAGAGGCGGTAGCCCTGTCGTCAATCGATTCAAAACATGTGGCAGAGGCATTACTTACTATATTCACAAGGTTAGGATTCCCGCATCAAATCTTGATTGATAACGGCTCACAGTTCAAGGGGAAACTAACAGAAGAGGTTTTTAGGTTGTTTCAAGCCAAGCACTTTCATTGTAGTCCGTATCACCCCCAAGGGAACGACCAGGTAGAGAGGTTCAATGGGACTCTCATTTCTATCCTGAGAAAGCTGGCACATGAGAAACCTGATACGTGAGACTAATACTTGCCCGCCGCGTTGTTTGCGTACCGGGAAGTTCCACATAATTCAACCGGGATGGCACCCACAACCCTGTTATTTGGGAGGCCAATAAAAGGTCCATTAGAAACCTTGTTAAGGACTTGGACAGATGAGAAGGCAGAGGAGACTGTTACCTCATCCTATCAATATGTGAACGAACTGACCACTCGTTTAAAAACTAGTTGGAAACTGGCAAATGATAATTTGAGACAAGCCAGGAAAAAGCATGCTGCTTATTATAATAAGAAAGCGAAGGATAGGGAGCTTGCTGTAGGGGAGAAGGTGCTTCTTCTATTGCCCGGCAGCAACAATAAACTTCAGATCGGATGGCAAGGTCCATATACAGTTTTGGAAAAGGTATCCAGAACAAATTATAAGATAGACAAAAAGGGAAAGGAAAAAGTCTATCATGTGAACCTTTTGAAGAAATATCTGGACAGACAAATCCAGGAAGGAACACACATAATGGCCTTGTCTATCGCAACCGAAATGAAAAATGACCCTCTCACCTCATTTGAATATCCACTGAAAACCAGTGAAACGTTTGCACAGGTGAAGATCAGTAATCACCTGACAAAAGGACAGAGGGAGAAGGTTCAACAGGTCCTTGAGAAACATACAGATGTGTTAACGGATAAACCGGGGCACACAAATTTGTTGGAATATGATATGAAACTACTAGACCCAGCACCCATCTGTATGAGGCCCTATTCTATTCGTTTCGCAAAGGAAAAAGCTTTGAAAGAGGAGATAGATTATTTGTTACAAGAAGGGATTATTTCTCACAGTGAGTCTCCTTATAGTTCCTGTGTGGTTTTGTTGCGGAAACCCTCGGGAGAACACAGACTGTGCATCGATTACAGGAAACTGAATGCTGTCACAGAAGGTCAGGTGGATCCATTACCTGATACTACTCAACTATTTGCCAGGCTGAACAGGGCAAAATAATTTTCTAAGGTGGATCTTAGCAAAAGCTATTACCAAATTCCAGTAAAGCCTGAGGTTCGACCTTATTTAGCCTTTAGCACCTCGGAAGGTCATTATGAGTTCAACATGTTACCGTTTGGGTTGAAAAATGCCTCGAGTGTGTTTTCTAGGATGATGCGAAAATTGTTGGATCCCCTGAAAAATCCATGTATTTCGAATTTTATGGATGATATCCTCATTGCTACGGAAACATTTGAGGAACACGTTACCTCTTTGAATATGCTGTTTGATAGACTCAGAGAGGCTAACTTGACCGCTAGACCAACAAAATGTTGTATTGGTTGTAAAGAGTTGGAATTCTTAGGACATACTGTACATCAGGGTAGCATGACCCCTGATCCCAAGAATCTGGAAAAATTGAAAAGAGCACCTAGGCCACAAACAAAGAAAGATGTGCGATCTTTCGTGTCGTTGTGTGGGTTCTACCAAAAGTACATTAAACATTTTAACTCTATATGTGCTCCTCTGACGGATTTAACTCGCAAGGGTCAACCTGATACAATAAATTGGTCCGCACAGTGTGAATTGGCTTACCAGGAGTTAAAAGAAAAACTCACAAGCAGGCCAGTATTGCAATTGCCTGACTTGAATCAAGAATTTATCGTGAGAAGTGATGCAAGCAATGTGGGCCTGGGCGCTACATTGTTGCAAAGGTCCTCCTCACAAGATGGAGAATTGAACCCAGTCGCTTATGCAAGCCGCAAGTTGAACAAGGCGGAAAAAAATTATTCAACAAGTGAAAAGGAATGTCTAGCTTTGATATGGGCTATAAAAAAATTCAAGATTTATCTATATGGCAGGACATTTGTGGTCCAAACGGATCATTCACCTCTCGTATTCCTGTCACAAGCCAAGCATGAAAATTCCAGATTATTGAGATGGTCATTATTATTACAGCCATACTCATTTCTGGTTGAATATATTCCCGGCCCTCAGAACGTCGGTGCAGACTTTTTGAGTAGACATCCTTATGATGAAGATCAGAAAAACGCGTAAGACTTCATTTGAGCTAAGTTATCTCGCAGATTATAACCTGCAAATGAATGCATGTTTTAAGACGGGAGGTGTGTAGTAAAATCTGCGAGATAATCGCTCATTTCAGTAAGATTTTAGTCCTATGATAATAAATAACCCAGCCCGTACGTGTCTGACTATGATCATCTCACACGCCAGCTTCGCGCTGAATTTTGTGCCATGGTAATGCTTAGAAACGATCCCGCCGTATAAACCTACTCGCTTTCCTTGTGACGTACAATAAACATTTTTAACATTTTGCCCGATCTGATAGAGACTGCGGCAAGACTTATAATTAACGATCTTCCAGAAATGTGCCGCCAAGTTACTGTCTGAATTAACGTAATACTTTAACTTTAACGCCTCTAATAGTAGTAATCCTTACATTTTTTGGTAGTGTAACACAAGACAACAGTAATAATTAACTTACTTACTTACTTACTTAGTCGTTCCTCTTCTACCGTGAGGTGTAGAGGTTTGGAAGAGAGAGCGCCAGACTATCCTATCGGCTGTAGTAATAATTAACGCCAATTCTAACACCCGCCGCGCAAAACCCCGCTTCGCTTGACACGCTGTGGGATTGGCCCGATGATATATACACACAGACAGTTTAAATTCTCGCCGAGTAGTGTATTTCTGACGTCACTCAAACAAGTTAGTTATTTGAATAAAAATGCTAGAGAGAGATGAGAAGGGGAAGATGGCCGACTTGTGTAAAATTTATATTTGACGATTGACAGTGACAAAATTGAAAATCTAAACCATACTGAAACTGACCATAAAAATCATATGGTAGTATAGCTTAGAGTCCCCTGAGCAAAAATGTGTTTTTAAAAATATGGTAGTCCAAGTATTAGCCAAGTTATTGAGAAAATACTATATGTCTAATAACACTAAGACGGACAGACTGTGGTTCCTGCTTGTTTTTTTCATAACGTTAGTGGGGACGCCAGCTTAGAAAGAGGCATTGGAGTAAATTCAAATTCTATTAGTTGGGATAGGAGTGAAAGGGGAGAGATAGAAAAAATGTAACTAAAAACGAAACATCTTTTTCTATTGGGCATAACTAACGCAGACGGACCAATCGACTACCAGACACAGAGTTTGTTTGGAATTTTTTTTGTTTTGTTTTTCAAAAACTACATTTGAATTCTGGTAGTCGCAAGTTTTCCATTGGCCAGTACTAATAGATATTAGCAAAAAGCTTTCAATGCTCATCGCCAGTTGACAAAAACTTTTTCTATCAAATACGCTGAGATCAGCTGTGTTAATTTATAAAATAAAGAATTAATTCGCAGTCTGGGCAGGGCAGAGAAAAACTGAGGCCATTCTTTACAAGTCAGCGTTATTTGTTATATATTTCTGTGAAATTGTGAGGTTTTATTTCCTGTTACCAGCCGGTGACAGGAAACCTGATGAGTGAGTGTAACGCCAACAAGTCTCCGGTAAAACGTTTATGCTGTCAGCAGATAGCTGGAGGAGCTTGTGCGTTTTGATATATCTATATTTTCTGCAACTACATACTGAATTATCCTTCTACAAAGAATCCCAGGTGATGTGTTAGCATCTAGGTATATCTGACACTTCAGTTACAATAAACTTTGGTATTTCCAATCATACCCAGGATTTTATGGGGCGTGATGAAACTACAGCCCCTCCTAACAAATGACAAACACTATTAGATAATAAAGTTGTAATCTGTGAATACACCAACAGGAGAGATAGAGTGACTTTATACTTATTGGACAAAGTGTCCACACATTTTAGTTAATCCTTTTATGTAAACTATCTTTTCCTCATTTTCAAAGACCTGTCCAAAAGAGATGGCGGGACAGGCAGATTAAATTGTAAAAAGAAAATATTCAATTTTAAAGAAAAACCTTAACCACTGTTTTATTCATTTTCTTATAGTGAATTAAAGTGTTTTGTGTTTATGTACCATCATTTTCATTTCTCCCCTAGACATTAGGTACATCATACACCAGACACTAGAGCCAAAATAGTGACCGTGTGAGATCTAGGGAGGTAGCGTTAGGTTCCCTGCAAATACCTCATCATCATCTTTTAGAGTCAGGGCCTACATGTGCTTGACCTCACACGGTTAACACAGACACAGATTTCTTTCCTTTTAGGTATAACATCATAACCTCCCCAGCAAATTAAACTTGCTACAACGGGAAGCAATCACCAAATTGGGTTGGACTGTACTACCCCATCCACCCTATAGTCCCGATTTGGCACTCTCTGATTTTCATCTATTTGGTCCACTTAAAGATGCACTACGTGGGACAAGGTTTGAAGATGATGGAGTGATTCATGCAGCGAAGAAATGGCTACATGATCAAGACAAAATCTGGTACGGGCTAGGAATACATGCACTTGTTTCGCGCTGGCATAAAGCCGTACAAGTTGATGGGGATTATGTTGAATAATACCGATGTTTACATGACATATCCATGTATATTGTGTGTGTATATATATATATATATATATATATATATATATATATATATATATATATATATATATATATATATATATGTATATATATATATATATATATATATATATATATATATCGTACCTAAGACGCACCAATGAGATGAATGCAGTCAGCGACCCATAGCTTGACTGCTTGCGTCTGGGTCAGCGAACCAGAGCTGACCAAGACCCTACTCCACCTCCAAGTGGTGGTCCTGGAAACATGCTGCATCACTGCAGTCTGGCTGAGAGAGTAGGGATCGAAGTGGGAAGGCTAACCCGGTCCCAAAAAATGACGTGCTGAAGTCGGATTTGTCGGCCGAAAGGCGCAAAACGGACACAACGCAATCGACGTCCTTTTCAAGACGAACGAAGAATATATATATATATATATATATATATATATATATATATATATATATATATATATATATATATATATATATATATATATATATATATATATATATATACCGTAAAATCTCGCGTATAATACGCACAATTTTTACTCATTTTTGCCCGCTAAAACTCGGGTGAGTATTATACGCGAGTACTAACAAATACGTCATTTTCGATTTCAAAAGTAACCTACATTGGAAAGTCTGTCAAGTTTTTCCTCACAATTTAACAGTGAAAATGGCGCGAAATTGAATGTGCCGTGTGTTTTCTTATGTGTCAGACATTGTCGCAAAACGCATTTAGCACTCTTGGTCTTCAATCCGTTTTGATATTAAGCTTGGTTGTGAAGTTTGTCTTTTTATTATTTTGAGCCCTAAAAATGAATTCGAGAAAATGTTATACTGCACCAGAAAAGCTCTTAGTGGTAAAATATGCAGAATCTAACGGCAATCGGGCAGCAAGTCGACATTTTTCCATTAACGAGTGTAACATTTGATTATGGCAAAAAAACAAAGAGGTGCTGCAAGTGTTGCCTAGTAAAAACAAGGCGAATCGTGGGTCACCACCAGATCTTCCAGACCTAGAAAAAACATTATTGGAGTGGATAGAAGGCAACAAGGCATCGGTGTTTAAAGAATCTCGTACAGGCACAACAGCATTTAAAGCGTCATATGGATGGGCTTATCGTTTTATAAAGTGACATGGTCTTTCAGTCCAAAGTACCTAAAATGTAGGTGTTGCGTACCTATTTCTGTTTGTTATTATACTTTCAGTTTTTTAACAAATGTTTCATAAAATAAAATCTTGAAAAATTATGGCGCGTATTATACACGAATTTCCATTTTACCAGAAAATTTTGGGCTAAATCAAGCATGCGTATTATACACGAGTGCGTATTATACGCGAGATTTTACGGTATACTCCCTTGACTACTATCATACAACACTCACCATTCAGATTTGTGAAACTATTTCTGTCTACTGTCAATCATCTCACTTGCAATTTAATTGCCCTCAGTCATTTTCTTCAGTAGTTACTCAGAATGAAAACCAAGAAGGTCTGCAGTGGGTACCGAAAGCACGAAAGCATAGTGCAGAATGGAATCTAGTGTTGGAAAACAGGAACCACGGAATGCAGTACTGGAGCCGTGACATATCATACACGGTGAAGATGGCTGCATTTATTGTCTGATTTCGTTGGTTCTAATTCATGGGATATTCTTACAAGATGTCCCCCCCTTTTCATTTGTGTAAGGGTGTTTGTTTGCTCTTTTTTTTTTAAGTGGTAATATCTTGGCGAATATTAGGTACTTTGGCATGTTATATTTTAAATCTGACACAATGGCCTGTCTACAGCAGGGTTCTTAACTTATGGTCCACGACCCGTTTGGGTGGTCCATGAATGGATTCTAGGGGATCCATGTACAAAACCTAAAGTGTGTAGTGGATTTTGATGGTATTGTATGGTGGTGTTATCACCTAGTGTGATGCGTGAGGTCAGCTGTGAAGGCTCCTGAGATAATTGTAGCTGTGAATATACAGAAGGCCCTTTCGTGCTACCACTTTATGACCTCACACATATCTTTTTTTACTAATGAATGTGGCTACGTTAAAATCTAGGGTACTGAATGCAATGTGTTGTATGGACATATACAAACACACACAGATATTAATTAAGTCTAATACTATCAATAAAATGTATAACACAATGAACTAAATTCAGCTGGTTAAATTTAGAATAGAAAATCTTTTTTTAAATTTATTTGTTCTGAACCAAGGTTTTATTTTGGCCAGAACTTATGCAAAGATTTTGAAATTTATGAATGAATGGCATGAATAAATGGCATGTTAAATGAAAGATGTTTACATATGCAATCTTCAAGATTAATTATAGTATTACTGTTCGTAATGTTAATTTTCCTGGGAAAACTATGAATGGATGTGCTGTTGGGGTGGCTTCATCCCTCCCTGTTTATGCCTACACAGCATTGTCCATTAATGATGGAAGGAAATGGGATGCTTCAGTAGTAAATTCTCTTGGGTGCTAGTTTTATGAAGTTGGTGTAAGTTCAGCAGGCCAGCTAGCCTACTTAACTTTGCCAGATTTGTTCTGGTGCTGGAATATGATGGCCCCACCTCTCCGTGCTTGAGCAATACACAGATGTTCTGTCGAAATGTACCCTGCACGGGTCCTCACTTCAATTATTAATCAGCATTTGACACCACCTTAGTGTCAAGATCGAACTCACAGCTCTGAAATAAAGTATTGGTTTTTGCTCAGAACCTTACCTAATAAGCCACTTCTACACATAACAAATTACAATAACACCACATAAACAGGGTCAGTTCTCTCTGACCAGACAGCACATCTTACCTAGTTGGTTTCGCATAGGGTAAGTTTCCCCAGTCTACAGATTCTGAAATAGGTGCATCATCTCACTGCCATAGAATAGGATAGGTGATATGATTCACTGTTCTCAACCCTTGATCACCCCTTCCTAAACCTTGCTGTAGTTTATATATTGTTTGTCCCTAGACCCTGAACTAGGGCGGGGGGTCCAGAGCGAATCCTTACTTGTTTGTAAGGCTAGATTTCGATATGGCAGTATCAAATCACTCGAACATTAAACAATATTCAAAATATACAAAGAAATAATTTCAATCTTACCAGATTATGAATAAAGAACACAGAAATGCTAGCAAAACTCAGCTGAGCTGCTGGCTATAGTATGGCGTCCCTGAACTTATTTCAATTTATTTCATTTGGAAATCACCACACTTGAAATTTACTGTGTCTATCACTGGACAACTATTGAGGAATGGCAAAAAAGCTCGTCTGAGCGCGGATAATATGATTGTCTGTGGCCAATCAATGCCTTGGTTTTTTTAAATTCAAATTTCCTACACTAAAGTCATTTCAGTCATGCTTCAGTCAAGTATGGATTTTTATCTGTTAGTCTGTCCGTCTCTACTTGCGTTTTCACAAAAACGTACTTGATTTTTGAACCAACCTTTCTCTCCCCTCCAAAATTTTGTCGATAAAAGTTATTTTTAGACACAGCTTCCACCAATATCCCTTCTCTTCCATGCTAAGTAGATTTGAACACCTGCGTCTCAAGGTCGCGATTTTTGTGCAAATAGCGACACTTTTGATTCAATGCAGTCTTTCGCTGTTGTGAACAACCCTGTCTTTTGTCATTATTTTCATTATTATCTATCCGTCTGTAAAATTAAAAACATATTATTTCACTGCTCAGAATGGGCCATCCGGCCAGCTAATTTTTATATTCCTAACATTAATATTAAGAAAAGTTACTTTTTAAATTTTGTAATATTTCAAGCATCTGCGTTTAGCCGCTGAATTCAAATCAAAGGCTTGGTATCGCAAAAGCGTCCAATAAATGACTGTGGCGTACCATATCCAGGGTCCCTTCTGTCGAGTTCCTTACTTTATGTCAACTTGGGGAACGTGACTTTTTTCCTCCGTTCCCCCCCCCCCCCCCCCCCCCCCCCCAAGTGCGTCTCCTTAGCCTTGCTAGTCTCACGCAATTTTTTCCAGTCATATTTTTTTTTTCCTTTTGATCCGCCGTTCTCATCCCTCCAAATGGTAACCGTTTTGATTTCCCGTCTAACAAGTCAATTTTTATGGAGGGTGATGACCCGCGGTCAGGGCGATCATGTACTATCAGCAGCTTACGCATTATGTTTTTATCCTTACATTTTATCCTTTGGAGATATTTTTACGTTGTATCACTTGTTAATTTTATGACAAAGTGTCAAATGTTCAATTATCTTTTATCTTCAATTTCCCCAAGAAGGAATCAATACCCTTTATCAGACAATCAATGGTGTCAATACCCTTTATCAGACAATCAATGGGGTCAATACCCTTTATCGGACAATGGTGTCAATACCCTTTAGCGGACAATAAATGGGGTCAATACCCTTTATCGGACAATCAATGGGGTCAATACCCTTTATCGGACAATCAATGACGTCAAAACCCTTTATCGGACAATCAATTGTGGCAATACCCTTTATCGGACAATCAATGGTGTCAATACCCTTTATCGGGCAATCAGTGCGGTCAATGCCTTTTATCGGACAATCAATGGGGTCAATACCCTTTATCGGACAATCAATGGGGTCCATGACAAAATAAAGGGTTAAGAAACTCTGGGCTATAGAATATACATGATGTTTGTGTTATGCATGTTATTGAACTTTTAATGTTTGTAACTTGACAAGGGTAAACGGAATAAGTAGGTCAAAATAGTTAATAATTGACGTCACCAGCGTTCGATTGGCTAAGCGGTGCGAGCGTTTTTGTCTTGCGGTACAGTTACTGGATTCCGGGATCGAAATATTGAGGCGTGACGCTCGAGTTTACCCACCTCTAAACGGTTCTCTAACTCTGCTCTTCAGCTAGGGAAGGCAAAAGCAGCGAGAAAGGCAACTGTTCACTCCACCTCATAAAAAAGCTGGACCTAGTACGATGAAGTTTCTAAAACGTCACTCCCCTACGCAGTTTCTGCTATGAAATTACCTTCACCTTTTCCCCACCCTTAACAAACATCAATGTGTGTAGTTTTAAGATACTGACTTCAAGCAATTGTGGTGGCATTTACAGAATCTGAAATGGCCAAGCTAGAGTTTATCACAATCTATTTTGTGAGCGAAGAAACACGGAAGATTGCTTCTTTGCGGCTGCATGTTTTGTTGTGGAATTGTTGTTTTGTTAACACAAAGATTTGTCTCTTGTCACTGCTAACAGCGCACAAAATGTCAAACCATTCTTTTCTTGCGATGAATGGGGCTGTTTTATCGATGCTCCTCATTGTTGCACTGAATGTTGCACTGAATGTTGCACTGAATGAACCTATAACAGCAACCCAGCAGTTGTGGGGTTCTAACTTAGAGAACACTGAGCTCTCCACTGATAAGAAACCCTCTAACAGAGAGTTACAAAAGGATGCTATCTGATCATCAGAAGTGGTTCCCCGTGGGACAAGTGATTCGGCCCTTTAATCTTCTTTACACCCATAAGGGTTATGACTCCCAAGTGTGAGCCTCCTGATGTGTTTTCCAGCCTGCGCTGCGAATTAAACCTTCTTCTTCGTCTTCCTTGTTCGCCTTCAGACTTCTACATTAATGACTCCAATAACGTCAGTAGTCAGGTTCCTGACATCTTGTTCGCCCTTAGACTTCTACATTAATGACTCCAATAACGTCAGTAGTCAGGTTCCTGACATCTCGTTCGCCCTCAGACTTCTACATTAATGACTCCAATAATGTCAGTAGTCAGGTTCCTGACATCTCGTTCGCCCTCAGACTTCTACATTAATGACTCCAATAACGTCAGTAGTCAGGTTCCTGACATCTCGTTCGCCCTTAGACTTCTACATTAATGACTCCAATAACGTCAGTAGTCAGGTTCCTGACATCTCGTTCGCCCTTAGACTTCTACATTAATGACTCTAATACTGGCAGTAGTCAGCTAAAGGTTCCTGACACCTCGTTCGTCCTCACACTTCCACATTGATGACTCTAATACTGGCAGTAGTCAGCTCAAGGTTACTGACATCTCATTCGCCCTTAGACTTCTACATTAACGACTAATAAAGGCAGTAAACAGCTCAAGGTTCCTGACATCTCCAAACAGTTTTTCGTGGGGTGAGGTAGGGTGTTGCTATATGCTACTTCGTTCATTGCTGTATGTTGGGCAGGACTGCAGCAGATGTTCGACTGTCATCGGGCTGATGCCACAGGTGCAGAGATCTGTTGCACCAATTCTGTACTTGTGGTATATATGTTATCTCAATCTGTTGTGTCCAGTGTTGTACTTGTGGTATAGATGTTATCTCAATCTGTTGCACCAATTCTGTACTTGTGGTATATATGTTATCTCAATCTGTTGTATCCAGTGTTGTACTTGTGGTATAGATGTTATCTCAATCTGTTGCACCAATTCTGTACTTGTGGTATATATGTTATGTCAATCTGTTGTGTCCAGTGTTGTACTTGTGGTATAGATGTTATCTCAATCTGTTGCACCAATTCTGTACTTGTGGTATATATATTATCTCAATCTGTTGTGTCCAGTGTTGTACTTGTGGTATAGACGTTATCTCAATCTGTTGCACCAATTCTGTATTTGTGGTATATATGTTATCTCAATCTGTTGTGTCCAGTGTTGTACTTGTGGTATAGATGTTATCTCAATCTGTTGCACCAATTCTGTATTTGTGGTATATATGTTATCTCAATCTGTTGTGTCCAGTGTTGTACTTGTGGTATAGATGTTATCTCAATCTGTTGCACCAATTCTGTATTTGTGGTATATATGTTATCTCAATCTGTTGTGTCCAGTGTTGTACTTGTGGTATAGATGGTATCTCAATCTGTTGCACCAATTCTGTACTTGTGGTATATATGTTATCTCAATCTGTTGTGTCCAGTGCGTAGCTGAAAAATGGTGACCCGTCTCGCTTAGATAGCTGATGATATGCATCATTTTTTAAATGGCTCGGGTGCTCTCTTTCCTATTTGAACTTGTATGTGGCATTTATAGTAATTTTTGTCATTTCATAAGTTTCCCTGTATCAAACTGTTGTTAGTGCTCCTCCTTCCTTAGCAAGTTTCTCTGCCTCCTCATTTTCTGGCAATGTTGCAATGGGCTGGTAGCCACTGGATTGTGCACTTGTTGATGCTTTTGGTCAGATCTTTTAATCCTTTAGCATGGTGTCTCTTCAGAGCTGTTATTACCCAGAGGGCATCTCAAAGATTACTATAAGTTTTTCTGCATGTCTTTTGCATTCAATAAGAGTTTCCGCTGCTTGTTTCGGGGCTTCTGCTCCAGCATTGAAGTTATTGCAGTATTTGCCAGTGGTGACTGCCACAGAGTGGGTTTATTCTTTAATTTTATGATGATGCCTTCTGTCCCATTTTCAACTGCGTTTTTTGCTGAACCATCAGTATATGCATGTGTCCAGAGCTTTTTGGTCAATATACTTGGGTGCTACACACTTTCTTTGTGTTTCTGTTTGTGTTCCTTTATTTTCAATGCCTGGAATATCATATTTTAGCTCACGATAGCATCATTTTCCACAGTGGGGCATTTTCTTGTAAATGAGCTTGCTAGCATGGTATTTTGTCATTTTTTTTTTTTGCTTGGGCTACAAAGTTAGTTCACTTGAGCCTGGGGTCTCTAAAATTTTTCAGCTTGTTGTAAGACTCTGCTGTTATGTCTGTACTCCACTGACTGTAGCCCTGTAATATTTTCCATATGGTTGATTTTTGAGGATTTTAGTGCCCCTGTTATGATACGCTATGCTTGGTTTTGGAGTCTGTTTACTCTGTCAAAATTTAACTTTACTGCTGTGGACCAGGCTGTGATGCCATATTCCTTACCAGGCCTGACTCTGCCTGTGTACAGCTTTTTGAAGATGCTCTCATCAGCACCCCATGTGGTATCAGCTAACTTTTTCATGATGGCCATGCTAAGTTTTGCCCTTAGCTGTCATTCTACCTTGCCCTTGTCTGCGACTTTCAATTTCACTACTGGTCGTATCCAAGCTGTCAGCTTGAGGCCATTGTGAAAGTAACCATTATTCTCAATAGAAATTACTGTCCTGTGTTCCATAGCCCGTTGCGGTTGTTCCCTAGTCACACGTAGCCTCTTAAGTGCCCTCGTTCTTGACTGTCCTTTCTATTTCTCTCACCCTGGGGGTCAGAAACCGTAGCACGTGACAAGAGCTAATAATAGTATCAGCTGGTTTCCTAAGTGTGTGTCCAAGCCAAGCCAGCGCCTTCTTCTCACTTCTTGTTCCAGTGATGTGTCGGATTCGGTTTACGGTCTCGTCACGTCCAAGTCTACCCAGCTGTAAATGGGTACCTGACTTTTCTCATGAGTTAGGAAATTAAAAGTCAGTGACGAAGGGAACTGTCACCCCTACCTCTCGATGCTGGACCTAGTATACATACGTCTCTAACATTTCACCCCCTACGGCAGTATCTGCTATGGGACAACCTTGTTTTAAGACTACCTTTAGCTTACGGTACATAAAATATATTCATTCAGACTCTCTCTCCCTCTCCTTCTGTAATCATTTTATCATTGTCATAATACATGCATTCCTAACCTCTCCAACTGTCACGGGATGTACACTTAACTGTGGACAAGACTTCATTATTGAATATATTATTGACACGGACTCCTTGACTACAAACACCCCCCTCCCCCACAACCCTCAAAAGCTCTCTTTTGTCTTCTTCCTCTTCGCCCGCCAGGTTGTCAACTTTCTTGGTGCAATGCCCGACTACATGGTAGGATAGCTGGTGCAAGATGTGTGAGCGTTATGAGCAGGTCAGAACACGACGTTTCTGTTGCGTGCATTAATTGGTTCAGGCATAAACGAAGAGGGCTGGCATCAGAATCTACCATTTGCACGACGATCAATAAAACGCAACTTCTGGCAGGCTATTTAAATGCAGAGACGTAAAGATGATTCACTTGTCCAGACATGGGTCAATCAATCTAATAAAGATAGATCCTTTATTAACGTTACTTAAGTGGTATGAATTTGTCAGAAGGAGATTAAACTTCTACCAAAATGCATCCGCCGGGTGGTGGAGCAGCCTCTTTATATAGAGTTTGACTGCACACACTGCAAGCAGCCGTGAACCCAAACGATTGGTATTCTCTGGGGGTGAGGTGATGTAGTTGTCAAGGGTAACTATATGTATAAAACACACCAAAAGGTCAATGACGTCACTATCGAGCATACTATAAACCGTAGCACGTCCAATCTCTAGCGCCTTGTGACTTGTGCCTTGTGACTTGTGCCTTGTGACTTGTGCCTTCTGACTTGTGCCTTGTGACTTGTGCCTTTCTGGATGCGACATTTTTAGTCAAGTGCAGTGGTTCTCAACGTGGGCCATGTCATATTTCTAGGGGGCCACAGTGTGACGACATTTGTTGCGTCCTTTTACGCCTCTTCTTTCTCTCCTACATTATCCACATATTTCTTCATTTTTACGCACATAAATCTGTGCCCCGCCACTTCTTAGATTTATTGACCTTTTCCATACTGTAATCGTGTCATTTCGTGGCTAACTGACCCCGACCAGAAGAGTAATTTTATCGCCGAGCAAGTGAACACAGACAGGCAAGATACGATGGACGTAAAATGGGTTGACGTTTTTGTAACTCATTTCCGCCCAGGCAGACATAGAGACACATGTGGTGTTGACCGCTCATCGCGACAATACTGCGTCAGACTGCATAGGAAGACCAAATTGCTGTCTGTGAAAAACGTCTGTGGTCAGCAAATGTCAGCGACTGTCCGTCTGGTGAACGAATTCAAGTACGGGTGATAATTGCATAAGCACTTTCGTCCAGAGGTAAATGAGGCTCAGAAGGGGGCCAGGAACAAAATAAAAAAGGTAGAGAACTCCTGATCTAGTGGACTGTCAACAAAACGGCAGAAGGCAATGGCAACAAAATACACCTGCAAAATACACCTGGGGTTATTAAGGCACGTGTAGTTCCCGGGGGTCTCTGAGGAGACAAAGAGCGTTGGACTGGCTAAGTGGCTAGAGCGGTTTCCTCTCGTGGCTCAAGGTTCTGGGATCAAACCTGGTAGCGTCACGCTTCAGTCTACCCAGCTGTAAATGGGTACCTAACTCTGATCTTGAGTTAGGAGGGGCAAAGGCAACGAGGATGGCAACTGGTCACCCCACCTCCTAAAATATAGACCTAGCATGGTCAAGTCTCTAACACTTCACTCCCCTACGGCAGTGTCTGCTATAAGACTAGCTTTTCTTTTTTTCTTTTTAAACAGGTGTCACGTGACGGTGTGTACTTAAACATCCTGACTTCATGCATAGGTGACATTGAAGTTGTGTGTAGGTCCTGCATGTCACTGATGAGACAAAGGTGACATTGAAGTTGCGTGTAGGTCCTGCAGGTCATTGATGAGACAAAGATGACATTGAAGTTGCGTGTAGGTCCTGCAGGTCATTGATGAGACAAAGGTGATATTGAAGTTGTGTGTAGGTCCTGCAGGTCATTGATGAGACAAAGATGACATTGAAGTTGTGTGTAGGTCCTGCAGGTCATTGATGAGACAAAGGTGACATTGAAGTTGTGTGTAGGTCCTGCAGGTCATTAAAGAGACAAAGGTGACATTGAAGTTGTGCGTAGGTCCTGCAGGTCTTTGATGAGACAAAGGTGACATTGAAGTTGCATGTAAGTCCTGCAGGTCATTGATGAGACAAAGGTGACATTGAAGTTGTGTGTAGGTCCTGCAGGTCATTGATGAGACAAAGGTGACATTGAAGTTGTGTGTAGGTCCTGCAGGTCATTGATGAGACAAAGGTGACATTGAAGTTGCGTGTAGGTACTGCAGGTCATTGATGCGACAAAGGTGACATTGAAGTTGTGCGTAGGTCCTGCAGGTCATTGATGAGACAAAGGTGACATTGAAGTTGTGCGTAGGTCCTGCAGGTCACTGATGAGACAAAGGTGACATTGAAGTTTTGTGTAGGTCCTGCAGGTCATTGATGAGACAAAGGTGACATTGAAGTTGCGTGTAGGTCCTGCAGGTCATTGATGAGACAAAGGTGACATTGAAGTTGTGTGTAGGTCCTGCAGGTCTTTGATGAGACAAACAAAGAATGGAACTACTGCTCCCTCGCGCATGTCGCATAAGGCAACTAATGCCAGACTGCTTATGGGGTTGGCCACTTCATCATGTAAAAGAAATAGCAATAGAAACCATTGCTACAGCACTACGTACTGTGATGCAGGATTCTTGTAATAATGATAACCGCAGTTGTGACTTGATGCTCCGTTAGGAACAAGGAAAAGAATGAGTGAAATGTTTTATCACATAAAGTCATCACTTTTATGGTAAAACGACGGACGGCAGTGGAAGTCACAAAAACACCACAGTCCGGTAGGAAGTATCATACGCTACATGGTGTTAAAAAAGACAAGCATCTCACAGAATGAGTACATTATCGAAACCCATTGTATTTCTTTTTTCAACACCCATGGCCAATGCTTGTTTATTATTACATTCAACAAAATAACTTGGCTTAGCAAGCCGAAGGTCGTTGTTCTATTGGCTAGAATTCTAAAGATTAGCATAAATGAAGACTCGACAGGGAAAATAAAGCAAGATATCAGATAGCCGGTGCATTGACTTACAACTTGTCGTCACTACCTGAAACATCAAAATAATAATATGGACATTAAACGCATTTGATAAAAGGTATATTCTTGCCTTCTCTTTGCTAGTAGTATATACTTTTATCACCACAACTATACCAACTCGCGTGAACAGCGCGATACACACTCTTTGGGCATGACGTGTCAGTGTATGTGTGTGTGTGTGTGTGTATATATATATATATATATATATATATATATATATATATATATATATATATATATATATATGTATATATATATATATATATATATATATATATATATATATATATATATATATATATATTAGCTGTAAGTATCCGGCGTTGTCCGGTTTTTTCCTAGTGTTGTACGGTAGGTGAATTGTTTTATTGGGCCCGTCTAAGTAAAGAGTGAATGTTGACAGATACACGAGAAATGTATAGAAAATAGATTTCACAGGTGGTAGGTTGAGGGAAAGATATGTCCCTGGAGTGAGTAGGTTTCTCTCCTCCAGCCTATCCGTACAACTGTGCTTTGTTTACAAGACAGTCTATGCCTCCCTATCTAAAATAAGACAAGTTACTCTACACACACAACAATATGTGACAACAAGACACACACACACGTGAAAAAAACTAAGGGTAAATGGGTATGGGTCTGACCAACACACAAAGTTAAATTTCTTTGTTGTTTATTATCGCTAAACTGGTAACATCAAATCCCCAAAAGATATCAAGAAATCATTTACTTACAGGGGAAGTAAAGAAGAATGGTACGCCTTCACCGTTTGGAAAAAAAAACCAAAAATATTAACCCAACGGTTGAAAGTTAGCACTTGGTTACAGAATAAACAATCTTGTTACACTATAAGACCAAGTAAAGTAAACAAAAATCAGACAACCAAATTAATAGATAGTTACCAGCAAAACAAAAATCATTACACACTCTTTCACTCAGTGGCCACTTCTCACTCTCTTAGCTATTGTCGTTACCCGTGGGTCTGTGGTATCCCTTGGTAACAGATTATTCCTCGAACATAATCCATATTTCACTGTGATTAAATGTACCACACCAGCTGTCGAGGATACAAATTGGCCCCAGTTCATCCCAGAAAAAAACTAATGAGGTGAGCGCCGAATATGTTATTTTCCTCGATTAATCCTGGTAGCAATATAAATCGTAAAGGTTATCGTCACTGTTCTTAAATATCACTTTTCCTCCGATGGGGTGCACAGGGGAATATAAGTCTAGACACAGGAACTACAACTGAATAATTTAGTTGCGACAACGCTTGCAGTGTATGGGCGGGCGGGGAAAACCAGGCTTGTTTCCCGCTCGGTCTGGAACTTCTATTTGGATACGGTGTCATTACAAATAGGCGAATAGTGTGAGAATCCTTGATGTTTACCAATTAAGAAAGGGGGATACTTCTAGTATCTGGTTAAATCCGGTTTCTCCAAATGTTAAAAAATAATATCCTGAATTTGGTAAGTCTAGTATTTATGATTTTTAGTCACAATATATCATCGGGCTAGTACACACTTATAAATGATAAAGAAAAAGACCGCTGATCGTCAGGTTGGGATCAGGTCTGCGAAAAAAACAAGAAAACATTTGTGGAAAAATGCTACCATTCTATGTAAATATATATATACATGGACGGGGACAAGACAATCTCTCATGCGCTCTCTCAATCCTGACGAATTTAGAAGATACACGGTGTTTGCCCGGCGCCTACACTCACAGAGGTCGCTGGCCGCTGATTTGGTTCGGACCAAGTCAATTATTTCTCACAAAACGCAACACGTACAACATAATCACCTATCATTTAGTTCGCTATTAAATTGTCGGTGTCTGTTACTTTGTCGTATAGTCACTAGAAATAATAGACGCTACAATAATAATAAATTACAAATGAAATATAAACATGTATTCTTTACTCCCACTGTCAGTCGTCTAACGCCTCTAGGTCCGGTCTGGTTAACAGTCGTGTTTATCTCTCTCTCTCTCTCTCTACTGGAGAGTTAAGTACCGCGTCCGTCTACAATGTAAACATAATTACGGTCTCGTCTCAGGTATGCAGCGGTCGGGTGGCGTGGTCTAACATTTTAATTGGATATCTGGTTATGAAAATCGTTACGCGTTATTTTATTTTATTCGCCTTACTAGCAAGAAAAATCTAAGTGAAGTAAAAGGGTTTAACTTTAAATGGCTATCGCCGTGAAATATTTCTAATACTTAGAACTATTTTTCTCTTACCAGAAATCCAGAATGAAATCTCCACGAATCACTTATAAACAATATCCAAAAGAAATGGTTTTATGACTGCGCGCTAGACTCTTCTGACTGGCGACTGATGGCTGGGTTATAGAAACAACAGTATATTTATCATAGATTGATCTCTAATGGCGTTATTTCGCACTACTGTGTGGGACAAATTCAGGAGCTAGAGTTTTCAAGATGAAAGGCTTTACGTTTCGGTCTCCCAGAGTTTCTCGTCTGGAGCTTTGACCGACATCAAAAGACTTTTTGGTCTCCTAGCGGGTTTCCCTTAGAATGCCCGTGTTCCGAGATCAACGGATACTCGGGGATTCCAAGATTTCCCTGGGTGAACTTCAAAGGTTTTGTACCGTTACTTCTCACGTGCTGTCTCGCTGTCAAGTATTACATGATTGACAGATGAGCTCGCGTGAGTGGAAGGAAGTATAACCATAGCGTGATTTCTTTCTTGCTATGACTGGCAGGTCTAAGAAGATTGTAAACACTGCGTTGGCTAGTGTTTAAAGAAAAGAGGGCGGGGACAAAAGGGTAAGCTGCAGACAGACAGGTAGTTTTCATGCATGTTTAGCTAGCAAATCAGAAAGCAGCTATTAGGTTGCGATAGGCTGTTAGATCACTGTAGACTCTTTTCCATTACACGTCACACCTAGCAACGGTTAATGAAACTTCTGAAAAAATATAAACGTTACAATTAATACATTTGACGACATCGTGACATATTTACTTATCTTTATTTTCTACATTTATTATTGCAACATATCTTTTTAAAATAAAATTGTCTCATTTGGCGAGGCGCATCCCATTCAACCTAGACACAGGGTCTGTTGGTTATATTAAAGCGCACGTCCAAATATAAATGATCTTATGGTTTGTTTCAATGTGCCCTATATTTTTTAACATACAATTTTGCCTCCTTTTGGTACACCTGTCAGCCTAGACAAAGGGACCGTTGGTTAAATTAAGGAGTATGTCCAAATAGAAAAAAACCTTGCGGTCTGTTTCAGTGATATGACTGATGTGCCTATATTGACCTGTCATTCGTTTTAATATACAGTTCTTCTGCAATTATAATGCGTGTTGTAAAATTAATCCCATCAGATTTACAGATCCTAAAGATTAACTCTGTCAAATCTCAAGAATAGATTTTAAGGGACGCAGATTTGTATAAAGTAAAAACAAACAGACGTTGCCATTTATATAGTCGATAAGAAGCACCAACCTACTATTAATGAAAGAAAAATCATTGGAATTCATTTCCCTAGCCGAAACAAATTGCGCCTAAAAATGTTTCTACTCTGGAAGTAGTTCAGCAATAATTACATACTGTATCCATATATTTCGAAACTGTATTATTATTATAATTTTTTGCTATAAAATAATCCAACACTTTATTTTTCTGAGTGCAATTAAAAATCCCACAACAGTTGGAATTCGTAGAGAGTAGGCATATCAGGCTGATGCCCTGGCAAAATTTAAAGATTAGAAGCTTACCCACCACATAAATATTTATAGAATGTGTGATTCCTATATAAACACATTGGGATTCTCGGCGGTGCTACGGAGTTCGTCCACTGTGCTGAGATCCTCCTTGTGTGATCTAAGGGAGGAGATCGGAGCACTGTTGGAGTAGTGCGTGTACAATGAAGATAGTCAAACCATGTCAAATGTGACCTCGATTTGGTGTGGCAGCTTACTTCAACCTAGACACTGTGTCCATCAATTTTGTTAGGGCGCATGTCCAAAATGAAAGAACTTGCTGCCTGGAATAATTTGATTACTAACTATATAAGTTTTATTTCTTTTAAATAAAACTGATGTCTACTTTTGGTGAACCGCGTCCCGTTCAACCTAGACAGTGTCCGTCGGTTATATTAGGTAGTTTATCGAAATTTAAAAGACCTGGCTTTCTGTTTGAAATTTTTACTTTGTTTGGGGGAAGCGCAAATTATCAAACCTGTCTGTTTAATCTCGCAAGGCTAAAGGCAAAAACAAAAATCAGAAGGGTCACTATAAGTGACTTGTTATTCGCCTCACTTTGGCCTCACAATAAGTCTAAAGAAAACAAATGTGCTGTGTCAGGATGTGGGTGCTGCACCAGTTATCACTATCGATAACTATGAAGTGGCAGTTGCAGTTGTGCATCACTTCACAAAACTGGGGTCTACCATCAATGACAAACTCTCTCTGGACACAGAAATTGACAGCTGCATAGGCAACGCTGCAGCTAACTTTGCCCGCCTGACATCGCGTGTTTAGGGAAACTCCAAACTCACAATGAAGACCAAAGCTGCGGTTTATAACGCCTGCGTCACCTGCACACTTCTATATCGTAGCGAGACATGGACAGCCTATGCCAAGCAAGAAAGAAGGCTCAATATCTTCCATTTACAGTGTCTACGCCACATCCTCGGCATCTCGTGGAAAGATAAAGTGACAAATGTCTAGGTCTTGTCACGTGCTGGCCTTCAAAGTATGTATACAGTGCTTAGACAGCGCAGACTACGCTGGCTTGGCCATGTCCGCCGCATGGAAGATGGTCGCATCCCGAAAGATTTCTTCTACGGACAACTGGCAGACGGCAAAAGAACAGTTGGGCGACCGCAGCTGAGATTCAAAGATGTGTGCAAGAGAGACATGAGGGCACTGGACATAAATCCAGCAGCCTGGAAGGATGAAGTTGCCGATCGCACCAAGTGGCGATGCTATCTGCGGTGCCACCTCAGTTTGGGCGAAAAGAAGCTCACACAACAA
The DNA here is from genome assembly GCA_024509875.1 of Oreohelix idahoensis. NCBI lineage: Eukaryota > Metazoa > Mollusca > Gastropoda > Stylommatophora > Oreohelicidae > Oreohelix > Oreohelix idahoensis. The sequence goes on from JAMPIV010008533.1 coordinate 90,802, forward strand.
GCAGAAGAGAGGAGAAAACATCGAAAAGAACCACCAGGAAAATAAGCAGCTGAAGGCTGTCACCTCAGGGGAGCATTCCCATAGTCAGTTATGACTGAAGGGGCTATTATTACAGTGTACTATTATCCGACATTTCCGACGCAATCTTAATAATACTAATGCTTTTATGAGAATGTATTTAAAGGCATGAGTTGCCTTCATTGCACTGAGAAATATATGGAACTCCAAGACATCAAGTTCAACATAACATAAGAATCTTCAACTCAAGTGTCACATCAGTCATATGTTACTGTTCTAAAACATGCAAACAGCAAAACAAACAACCAAGAAGTTGCGGACTTTCAATCAAATAAATAAAAATAAAAAAAACAGAAAAACAAAGAAATAAACCAGTGCTTCCTGAGAATAGAAGGACTGCGATGACAGGACAATATGACCAACGAGGAACCGATGGACAAAAACTAGATAAATACCAATGGAACAAGATGTGAGGAAATGGCGCTGGCGTAGCACAAGACACATACAGAGGAAACCAGATGATAGCTTTACAATGGATTCCATGTTCACGAATCTCCAGGATATGATACAGAGGAAACCAGATGACAGCTTTACAATGGATTCCATGTTCACGAATCTCCAGGGTATGATACAGAGGAAACCAGATGATAGCTTTACAATGGATTCCATGTTCACGAATCGCCAGGGTCTGATAAAGAGGAAACCAGATGATAGCTTTACAATGGATTCCATGTTCACGAATCGCCAGGGTATGATACAGAGGAAACCAGATGATAGCTTTACAATGGATTCCATGTTCACGAATCTCCAAGGTATGATACAGAGGAAACCAGATGATAGCTTTACAATGGATTTCATGTTCACGAATCTCCAGGGTATGATACAGAGGAAACCAGATGATAGCTTTACAATGGATTCCATGTTCACGAATCGCCAGGGTCTGATAAAGAGGAAACCAGATGACAGCTTTACAATGGATTCCATGTTCACGAATCTCCAGGGTATGATACAGAGGAAACCAGATGATAGCTTTACAATGGATTCCATGTTCACGAATCTCCAGGGTATGATACAGAGGAAACCAGATGATAGCTTTATAATGGATTCCATGTTCACGAATCTCCAGAATATGATACAGAGGACACCAGATGATAGCTTTACAATGGATTCCATGTTCACGAATCTCCAGAGTATGATACAGAGGAAACTAGATGATAGCTTTACAATGGATTCCATGTTCACGAATCTCCAGGATATGATACAGAGGAAACCAGATGATAGCTCTACAATGGATTCCATGTTCACGAATCTCCAGGATATGATACAGAGGAAACCAGATGACAGCTTTACAATGGATTCCATGTTCACGAATCTCCAGGGTATGATACAGAGGAAACCAGATGATAGCTTTACAATGGATTCCATGTTCACGAATCGCCAGGGTCTGATAAAGAGGAAACCAGATGATAGCTTTACAATGGATTCCATGTTCACGAATCGCCAGGGTATGATACAGAGGAAACCAGATGATAGCTTTACAATGGATTCCATGTTCACGAATCTCCAAGGTATGATACAGAGGAAACCAGATGATAGCTTTACAATGGATTCCATGTTCACGAATCTCCAGGGTATGATACAGAGGAAACCAGATGATAGCTTTACAATGGATTCCATGTTCACGAATCGCCAGGGTCTGATAAAGAGGAAACCAGATGACAGCTTTACAATGGATTCCATGTTAACGAATCTCCAGGGTATGATACAGAGGAAACCAGATGATAGCTTTACAATGGAATCCATGTTCACGAATCTCCAAGGTATGATACAGAGGAAACCAGATGATAGCTTTACAATGGATTCCATGTTCACGAATCTCCAGGGTATGATACAGAGGAAACCAGATGATAGCTTTACAATGGATTCCATGTTCACGAATCGCCAGGGTCTGATAAAGAGGAAACCAGATGACAGCTTTACAATGGATTCCATGTTCACGAATCTCCAGGGTATGATACAGAGGAAACCAGATGATAGCTTTACAATGGATTCCATGTTCACGAATCTCCAGGGTATGATACAGAGGAAACCAGATGATAGCTTTATAATGGATTCCATGTTCACGAATCTCCAGGATATGATACAGAGGGCACCAGATGATAGCTTTACAATGGATTCCATGTTCACGAATCTCCAGAGTATGATACAGAGGAAACTAGATGATAGCTTTACAATGGATTCCAAGTTCACGAATCTCCAGGATATGATACAGAGGAAACCAGATGATAGCTCTACAATGGATTCCATGTTCACGAATCTCCAGGATATGATACAGAGGAAACCAGATGACAGCTTTACAATGGATTCCATGTTCACGAATCTCCAGGGTATGATACAGAGGAAACCAGATGATAGCTTTATAATGGATTCCATGTTCACGAATCTTCAGGGTATGATACAGAGGAAACCAGATGACAGCTTTACAATGGATTCCATGTTCACGAATCTCCAGGATATGATGCAGAGGAAACTAGATGATAGCTTTACAATGGATTCCATGTTCACGAATCTCCAGGGTATGATACAGAGGAAACCAGATGATAGCTTTATAATGGATTCCATGTTCACGAATCTTCAGGGTATGATACAGAGGAAACCAGATGATAGCTTTACAATGGATTCCATGTTCACGAATCTCCAGGATATGATACAGAGGAAACCAGATGATAGCTTTACAATGGATTCCATGTTCACGAATCTCCAGGGTATGATACAGAGGAAACCAGATGATAGCTTTACAATGGATTCCATGTTCACGTATCTCCAGAGTATGATACAGAGGAAACCAGATGATAGCTTTACAATGGATTCCATGTTCACGAATCTCCAGGGTATGATAAAGAGGAGACCAAATAAGACAAAAACAAAGACACGTTGAAAGGAACTGGAGACGTACGTTAAACGGGATGAAGAAGGTAGAGAAAGATAATGAACGGATGGCGCATGACAGGAAGCTTGGTGTGCATTAGTTCAAGGACGCATGACAGGAAAGCTTGGTGTGCATTAGTTCAAGGACGCATGACAGGAAGCTTGGTGTGCATTAGTTCAAGGACTATGATCCACAGTCAGCTGAAGGTTAAAGATGATCGTCATATTTGACCTCACGGATATACTTTTAGAAACAACCAAGCCAAAATTAGCCCTTAAACAAATTCCGCAATCGTTATATAACATCCGCTTTACCACTTATCTTCTCTGCCATTTCCTGTGAACTCCAATGAAAAACTGTCAGACCTCTAGATGTGTAAGTCTTCTCGCTTGTAGCAAGCGATTACCCAATAATACACAAGACTTATGCCAATACAGATTACCCTACATCGTGAATTGTTTACGCAATAAAGATCGTGTGACATCAATGAAGGAATTCCTAACATTATACTGCGTCTGCTTCTCTTCTCTATCATTTCCCGCGAACTCCACTGAAAAACGTTCGTACCTCTATTCGTTCTGACTTCTCACTAGCAACAAGCGCTGCCCCACAAATGTAACAGGGTAGACTATTAAGTAGCTACAACTGTTAGCCTTATAGTAAAGTATTTTATGAATGACTAGTTAGATAAATAAACTACTAGTCAAGATTCAATGACATCAACAGTCATGACACACATGAACCCATGATGTCATCAAACCTTGTGTGGCCTACATACAAGTCAGACCGGAAAACATTTAGATTAGAGAGAACTTTAAACAATGGTTGGTCATCATCACATAGAAACAATAATTTTAGACTAGAGGATTCGTAGATGGTTAGGTTAAAGATTATTTCAACGGTCCACTAGCCCCCAAGACCAATCATTTGAAGGTTTCCGGTCTTAACTCCAATAAGAAATATTTCCTCTGGCGAGCCATAGCACCAGACCAGTATAAAGACTGATGCATCTTAGAAACCAGACAGATAGAGAGAGCTTGAGGCAGTTATCTCAAAGCTAGTGCCAAACCGAAGGTGTTATCTTTACCCCTTTGAGACGTGAAGACGTGTTTTTACCTCCTGCTGTAACTTCTCAGGTTTGTGGTGTTAGCCTTAGCTGTTAGCTTAGGCTAGCCTTGTGACTTTGTTTAATCCAATTTGGTTTAAGTACCAAGAAAGATAGAAATAAGAATGTCCGCACCTATCGTGCCCGTGATTTTAATTGATCTAAACGAAGACTTAGAGGGAGGCATGCTACATAGACCAGGGACACTGGTAATTACGATCTCAGGGCCGCAGGCCAACAAGGCATCGTATTCTTTAATAGCCAGCATATTAGCTGGACCAGCCGGCGTCGGCCTGAGTGGCATCGCCACATTGTACCGCTTCGCGGGCCCTTATAAGTGGTATGCCACGTTAACAGCAGCAGCTCAGCTGAAGTACTACAAGGGCCTGCACGGAAAAAGATTGGAGTGGGCCAACCCTCAGATGAGCATTCAGATTGAGCATCATGACAAAGAAAGATCCAAAGGTGTGCTACATTGGATGCCGCCCACGATGAAACCCGAGGCAGTAAAAAGAATAGCGGCGGAAGTGTCGGGAGATAAAGACGTAGAAGTGTACAGGATCAAAAATGCCCATGACATGTGGAATTTCCAATACCGACCATCTGAACATAGGATACCGCACTTTGTGCACTTGAAAGCAGCCGAAGACAAAGTACTAAGAATATGGGTGTCCTTGCCCGGAAGAAGAATACAGTGTGCGGTGTGTGAGCCCTCCCCGAGAGAGAACTTGTCGACACCTGTCGCCGATGAGCATGTGATGTCAGCACCTAACAGCAGAAGATCATCACCAACAAGACATGAGGTTCTAGAGGCGCCGACGCCATTCAATACGCAAGCCCCCTCCTGTTGGGCGGCAACTACAGAAGAGGACGACATGGAGGCCATGTTGTCCCAAGCAGATATCTTCATAGATGGACAAGCCTTTTGAACATGTGAGTGAATGATTTTACTACTAGAAGTTCTTTCCCCGTGCACTGAGGCCCAGTGCAAACAGACCTATCCAGTTCCCAAGTATAGGAAAGCCTTGGTTGCACCTACAACAAGAATAGACAGTGAGCTGCCGGTGTCCGGAGAAATGAACTTTTTTCCTTTATTTCATAGTGATGTAATTTTAAAAGTAAAACATGTAAACACCTATAGTTTAGGAAGTGTGTATTATTATTATTATTATTATTATTATTTAAGAGTTGTGTTTAATGTAGGTAGTTCTTTGATGTTTTTGTTTTTATACACAAAACTAACACTGCACGCACCCTTAAATGCGCACAGTTTTAATTAGGCAACCAACCCTCCCCCCTGTCAGGGCGAGAGGGACTGACAACGCAGCGTTGCCTGCGTTGGGCCCTAATCAGCAGGGCACAACGACCTTTAGCCAGCGACCAGTCACTAATGTGTGGAGTAGTCATTTTACAGACAACGGTCAGCCCTTATGCACCGCTTTGTCAAGAAGTGCAAACATGAATGTGTTGAGTGGTTTAGTAATGACAGATAACGGTCAGCCCTTATGCACCGCTCTGTCGAGTAAACTACGTGAAACAGGTACACCCATTACAACATGTGATAAATCTTTAGATAGTACTTTGCTACCGAGTAATCCATCTATGGCATGTAGCCAGCCCCAGACACTACATTGCCTTGTAGTTTAGATATGGCAAGTGGCCACTCTGCCACTTTGCCAGGTAGACAGTTTGCAACAAGTGGCCAACCCTCAGATACCACTTTGTCAAGCAGCCTTGTTCTAATATCACTCAATATCAATGGTTTGAGGGATAAGCTGGAGCACATTATCAAACTTATTAAAAAAGATAAACCTGATTTTTTGTTCTTGCAACAGACAGGGGTTACGACCGACCTACAGGCCAGTCAGATTGTAACTAGATTAGGACTTAAACATGGCTGGTTCTCCCTAGGCCCCAGGCATAGTAGTGTCGCCATCTTACAAATTAATGAAGATTGGGACACAGTACATTATAGAACAGACAGTTGTGGCAGAACTGTCATAATTCAAATACAAAACAAACACAACAAACATGACACGCACACACTCATAAATATATACGCACCAGCGACGGAAACCGACCGGCCTAGTTTTTATGACAGACTGTACGACACTATAGATAGGTACTACAAAGGAACCAAATTAGTGATAGGAGGAGATGAAGTGGGATGTTATAAATATTTATAGGGGACTTAGTGTACTGACTGAGATCAGCTGTGAAGGTATCTATATCTATTAAGAGTAGTGTATTATAGATAACCTTACTTGCTACCACATATCTATATATCTCAGTCAGAATTATTCTGGAATAGTGTGATGTCTACGTTATGTGTCTAGGGTATGTGTATGATGAAGTGTAAGTCACAACAACAGACAGATAAACAATTTAATTTAATCCACTACTCTTGACAACACTGTGACACTCACATACATATAACACTCTATGAGAATATCTTAAGGAGTCACTGATAACTTTTCAAATAACAATATGTATTCATTTCTGTTATGAATGAATATGTGTCCTGATTCAATACAAAGGAACCAGGAATCACAATCAATTTTAATTACAAGTATATGTACAGACTTTATCAATATGAATATTGTAGTGACATATATTATTAAAAATATCCTATGTGTGTCAGTTGTGTAGTAGTAATATGAGGTAATACTGGTTTTGTTTTGTTCAAGCTCTGTTGGTATTTGTCATCATGACTTCAATAGTTTGTCTTAGGGACTAGTATTGGAGATGTTCTCAGTTCCTGATATTAAGACAATTAAATTCCCCTCTGAATGTTATTTTTACAAAGTTATTTCAAGATGAGGGGACATAATGTTGAGCTCAGCTGGCCAAATCAGCTTATCTTGCGTGATGGCGGCAGGAAAGGACTCCTCTGCTCGAATTCTCCTCTGGGCTCTGGAGACACCTCACTGATAGCTAAAAGACCAAGGAGTATGCTGTCCGACTCTGGATTCAGCAAAGCTCTGACCAGGTGCTGCTCAGTACCATCAAGACCACGGTCCCTGAAAACAAGAAGGATGTACCTTCTACTTCATAACTAATTGATACTCTAGTTCTACACTGAGCACAATACAACACAAACATTGAGTTCAGAGCGTTAGGCCAACTGTCAGCTTCATCTGAAATACTTTATACCAGCATTACCCTCCTTAATGGTCACTACGCCTCTGCACTTCCAGCATTATTTCTGTCTAATCAATCATCCAGGTGTCAGTGTACTATTTGGCCATTCCATGCCGTTTTACTTCCCTCCGACACCCTCTGTTCAGGCTGGAGCATTATAGGCTTTATCTCCTGTTTGCCACTGAACTACACATATATATACAGGCATAAATTAACAATTTACATTCAATTTTCATTAAAAGATACTGAATGGTTCAAGCTTACCACAATTTCATGGAAATAAACACAGATACGTTGATTAGCAATGAATTCTGGCACAATTACTGGCACAAATTCCCATCTGCTTATGTTCCAGGCTTTTATTTAACACAAATATGAGCTGGCTTCAACGCACTGTTGCTTTATCAAGATTATTTGCACTAGTGGTCTCGAACTAACGCTCCTAAGTGAGTATATCAGCGAGTCTAGCCAATGAGGCCACGTTTCGACAAGTGTTTGAAAAAAATGTTACCTTTTCACGTCTCCCCTAACAACGAAAGATAGTATTTATAGCCCGACCAATCGTGGTTAGTCTTTCATTTGTTGCGCTCCAATCAATTTGGAGTTTACATGGTAGGCTAATTCTGTAACGTAAGATTTTTTTCAAACACGTTAAAAAAATTTTATGAGCAGAAATGATTCCATGCTGTCAGGCATCCCCACTATTTTATTTTGGGTATAATTTATTAATTCCTGGACTATTTGCGTAACGTTTTACATATTCTTTGTCAGCAAGCCCTAAGGAACCCAAATATCCAAATTTAAAAGAGCTACGTGGCTGCGTTCAAAATATGTATTTTCTACCTCCTGTTTCGGAGATGTGCTGTCTGGGTACTGTTATGTTTTCAACCGTAAACCCATCTATTGTTATCTTTCCTAATAAGCGTTTTTTATGATTTATAAACCTAACTCTGGGATGGGTAATGTATTTTATCACTGTCCGTCTGAAAAAAAAGTTAGTGCATGTAGTCTTACACGCGTGATGGCAGCATTTGTGTATCGCGCGACGCGGGTTGGGGGTGGCATTAATAGCGAGACGCGTGTTTAATTTTGCATGCGTTCGGCTTTATTCGCCCCTCTCTCTTCTCGCTATCCTTTAGTCCATCTGTCTTTTGATCTTGGTAACATAGTGTAGAAAAAGACATGAATGGAATTTAAAATTTAGGTCAACTTGCATATTTCAAGGTTTTTCTTAGAAAGGCAGCACATTTTATTGTGTGTTTGGGAAACGCGTGTATGTTGCAGAAGGCCTTTAATATCAACGTGAAAGCGTTACAATTTGCAGACGAAGCAGAAAACAAGGGGGATTTCGAGTACTTTCTTTGTGACAGCACTGTTATTTTACCATTCTTCTTCCTTTATTTATTATATGTATTTATTAGGCTTTATATTTACTTGATAATTTATATATGTGGATTAGAATATTCCACGACACCTCCCCTCTTAAAACAGACATTATATGTCAGTCCTTTATTCTATATACACATAGAGAAATTTATTATTATTTCTGGGGTTTACGGTGATTCTCATCACACGGATGGCGGCTTAAAAAATCCGCTCCCAAATTGGTTTTTCCAGATATATACTCAATGCTAAAATTATATGGAGCCAGAAGTAAAGACCATCGGAGTAACCTGGAGTTCTCATGCCTAGCCTGTGCTAGAAACGATAACGGTTTGTGGTCTGTTTGCAACTTAAATGCCTTCCCATATAGATAAATATTGAATTTCTTTATCGCCCATATTACTGCAAGACATTCTTTTTCGCTAGTTGAGTAGTTGATTTCAGCTTTATTCAACTTTCTGCTAGCATATGCCACTGGGCTTAATTCCCCATCCAATGCATCTGATTTCTGTAGTAGAGTTGCTCCTAGCCCAATATTACTTGCATCCGTCCTTACTATGAATTCTTGACTTAAGTCAGGTAATTTCAAAATGGGTTTACTTGTGAGCTTTTCCTTCAATTCTTGGTAAGTCATTCACATTGTGGTGTCCATGTAATGCGATCTGGATGTCCTTTACGTGTCAATTCAGTTAACGGTGCACATATGGAATTAAAGTTTTTGATATACTTCTGGTAGAAACCACATAATGAGACAAAGGATCTCACGTCCTTCTTGGTTTGTGGTCTCGGGGCTTTCTGTAGTTTCTCTAAATTCTTTGGGTCAGGGGTCATGTTTCCCTGATAAACTGTGTGTCCCAAAAATTCCAATTCTTTACATCCAACGCAACATTTGGTTGGTCGGGCTGTTAAATTTGCCTCCCTAAGTCGATCAAACAGCATGTTCAGAGAGTCAATGTGTTCCTCAAATGTTTCTGTTGCTATAAGGATATCATCCATAAAATTTGTTATACAGGGATTATTCAGAGGATCCAATAATTTTCTCATCATTCTAGAGAAGACACTAGCCGCGGTAGCATAGTGGTTAGTGCACTGGCTTCCTAGCGCAGTGGTCTATGGTTCGATCCCCAGATGAGGCGGAAAAATTTTTAGGCCACAAACGGCTCCTGGGTCGACCCAGCCCCAAATGGGTACCAGAGCTACTCTGGGAAGGTTAAGGCGGCCGGCGTGATGCCGACCACATACTCAAGAAATATGGGTATGGTATTCCCAATATGCCTAAATGGGCGTGTAACGGGTTCCTTTACTTTACTAGAGAAGACACTAGGCGCATTCTTCAATCCAAATGGCAATCTATTAAACTCATAGTGTCCCTCTGAGGTACTAAAAGCTAGGTATGGTCTAACCTCAGGCTTTACTGGAATCTGATAATATCCTTTACTCAGATCCACTTTAGAGAAATATTTAGCTTTATTTAGTCTGGCAAACAGCTGATTTGTATCCGGCAATGGATCCACCTGTCCTTCTGTAATAGCATTCAGTCTCCTGTAATCTATACAGAGTCTATGTTCTCCAGAGGGCTTCCTTAAGAGTACAACACCGGAACTATACGACGACTCACTGTGCGAAATAATTCCTTCCTTCAACAGATAGTCTATCTCTTCCTTCAAAGCTTTCTCCTTAGCAAACGGAATCGAATATGGTTTCATACAGACAGGTGTGGAGTCTATTAGTTTCATATCATATTCCAATAGGTTTGTATGCCCTGGTCGGTCTGTTAACACCTCTGCATGATTATTTAGAACCTGTTGCACTCTCTCTTTCTGAGTTTTCGTTAAATGTGTACTGATTTTCACCTGTGCTGCTGTCTCACAGGGGTGTAATGGATATTCAAATGATGAAAGTGGTTCCTTTTTCATCTCCATGGCGATGGACAAGGTCAACAAGTGTGTCTCTTCCTGATGTTCTCTTTCCAAATATTTCTTCAGGAGATTCACATGATAGATTTTTTCTTTCCCCCTTCTTATCTATCTTATAATTTGTTCTAGACACCTTCTCTAGAACTGTATATGGACCCTGCCATCCAATTTGTAACTTATTCTGACTCCCAGGCAAAAGAAGCAGTACTTTCTCTCCCACAGCCAAATTTCTGTCCTTCGCCTTCCTGTTATAATAGGCAGCATGTTTCTTCCTGGCTTGTTTCAAATTTTCATTGGCAAGTTTCCAGCCAGTTTTTTTAACCGAGTGGTCAGCTCATTCACATATTGGTATGAAGATGTAATGTTTTCCTCTGCCTTTTCATCAGTCCACGTTCTTAACAAAGCTACATATGGACCTTTAATTGTGTGGACCTATTTGTCCATGCACCGGTATGGTCTCTTCCACTCGAAGCTTTATAGTGATGATTTTTCCTCCCAGAATTATCATTCACAAAACGACCGCTACCAATTTTTCTTTTGGGGCTTTCTCCCCACTTAAAATTCTTGATGAGAGATTTCCTCCCTACATCCTCTTCCTCCAGTTTGTTTAAGTCCGATTGAGGGATTTTCGGCTTATCCTGGGGTAAGACATCTTTTTGCACTCTCCGCATAGTGGCCATTGTAAAACAGTTAAGTGAAGCTTGTCCGTGAAAAGGGGCTTCCCATTCCATTTGGTCCACTTTATCAAATCTATTTTTCTTTTTATTATCAGGCCTAATTTTGCCCCGTGGCGTGTCCAGGTCCTGATCCATGTTCCCACTTGTGGGTGTTCCCTCATGTGCTATGCTACACCTTTCTACAAAATTCTCAATGTCCCATCTTGCTTTGGGCCAATAATAATTGTGAGCCACCTTTTGAATGATGGTACCTATCTTCTCATGGTCCCCATCTGGTTTCACATGTAGGCTCCTTATTAAGTCTGCCCTATATCTTTTTGGAAGAACCAGCTGTCCGTGACCTTTGGATCTAGCTCCAGTCTTCCTATACATCAACTTGTTTTTCATGTAAAAATCTCCCTTGCCTGGAGTTGTATGACAAGTTGACAATTTCCTGAAACAAGGCTTGAGTGTTTTATCCCCAGCCTGTGCCTTCCTCATCTCTTCTGGAGTGGTATCTAACATAATATCCTCCTCCTGTCTTGAGGTCGACCTGACCTGAAGGGTTGCCATATACACAGGTTTCCTTCTGCAACGGTCAGTGTCATGATTGTCCATCTGACAATTTTTACACACCTTTTTCCTTGGTTGAAAGATTTTCTTTCATCATATTTCCTTTCATCGAATTGTGGGAATTTATTTTTATTGTCATACCGTGGCCTATCAAATTGGTGCTTACCTTTATTTTGATCCTTAGGATCAAATTTATTAAAGTTCTGTGGTGCCCTAAAGTTATCCACTTGTTTCTTTTTTATTACCTGTTACCTCTGCTTGAGCTGCTTGATACCTTTCAGCAACATTTAGCAACTCATCCAGCCTCTCTGCACCTTGTTCCATGAGAAACTTTCTCAGGTCTGGAGCCATGGACTCTCTTAATTGCTCTATAAGGACCATTTCCTTAAGATCTTGGGTTTTCCCCAGAGAAGTCCATTTCTCCAAGTATGTCTCTATTCGTGCAGAGAACTGGTGATAGGTTTCACCTGACAGTAGTTTAGCATTCCTAAATTTTTTCCTATAAAATTCTGCATTCTTTTCATACCTTAACAAAAGAGCCTGCTTTAGCATGTCATAATTTTCCTGATCACCTCTGCTCATTTTTGCAAAAACTTCATAAGCTGCCCCACGAAGTCCCTGAGATAACTTTAAGCTCCACCTTTCTCTCTCTAACCCATACGTGGTAGCTAATAGTTCATACCTATTTAGGTAGCTCTCTATATCATCGTCTTTCTCAACAAAATGATCTAAATGAAAATTCATAGCTGAGGTTGAGGCTCCTTGAGTAACCGTAGCATCAGAGGCAAAGGGACTGGCACCATTTTCAGGAGCATGGCCTTGAAACTCAAACTCCCTTAGTCGTAACTCATGTTCCCTTTGTAATCTTTTATCTTCTGCTTCCCTTTCTGCAGCTAATTTCCTCTCTTCCCTTTCTGCAGCTAATTTCTTGTCTTCTCTTTCTGCAGCTAATTTCTTCTCTTCTCTTTCTGCAGCCTGTCTTCTTTCCTCGGCTTCTCTTTCTGCAGCTAATCTTTTGTCTTCTCTTTCTGCTTCCAATTTCTTAGCCTCAGCCTCAATCTGCAACCTCTTAGTCTCAGCCTCAGCTTCAAACTGTAACTTCTTAATTTCCCTTTCAGCCTCTAACCTTCTTTCGGCTTCTTTTTCTAATCTTCTTTCTTCGCGTTCAATAAATTTGTCACATTCCGTAGTGACATAGGCAACCATAACTTGCCCATCTAATCCTAACTCTTTTGCAGTCTGTACAGCAGCAGATCGAAACTTGGCCAGGTCCGCCATTGTCTATCAGGTAAATTTCTACAATGTCTAACCAACAATTTAATCTCTAAATATATCTAATGGACAACACAGGCACCGTGAGCTCAACCTTATTTAATTCCACCCAAGGATACCTTTTAATTCTTATATTCCCTGAAGTGAATTACCCCCAATATTTTTAATAGGGAAAGATTCAAAATCCCAAGAGCGAGACCCCAATATATGTGGTGAAGTGGGATGTTATAAATATTTATAGGGGACTTAGTGTACTGACTGAGATCAGCTGTGAAGGTATCTATATCTATTAAGAGTAGTGTATTATATAGATAACCTTACTTGCTACCACATATCTATATATCTCAGTCAGAATTATTCTGGAATAGTGTGATGACTACGTTATGTGTCTAGGGTATGTGTATGATGAAGTGTAAGTCACAACAACAGACAGATAAACAATTTAATTTAATCCACTACTCTTGACAACACTGTGACACTCACATACATATAACACTCTATGAGAATATCTTAAGGAGTCACTGATAACTTTTCAAATAACAATATGTATTCACTGTTATCATAAAGGTATATGTGTCCTGATTCAAATACAAAGGAACCAGGAATCACAATCAATTTTAATTACAAGTATATGTACAGACTTTATCAATATGAATAATGTAGTGACATATATTATTAAAAATATCCTATGTGTGTCAGTTGTGTAGTGGTAATATGAGGTAATACTGGTTTTGTTTTGTTCAAGCTCTGTTGGTATTTGTCATCATGACTTCAATAGTTTGTCTTTTGGGACTAGTATTGGAGATGTTCTCAGTTCCTGATATTAAGACAATTAAATTCCCCTCTGAATGTTATTTTTACAAAGTTATTTCAAGATGAGGGGATATAATGTTGAGCTCAGCTGGCCAAATCAGCTTATCTTGCGTGATGGCGGCAGGAAAGGACTCCTCTGCTCGAATTCTCCTCTGGGCTCTGGAGACACCTCACTGATAGCTAAATGAACCAAGGAGTATGCTGTCCGACTCTGGATTCAGCAAAGCTCTGACCAGGTGCTGCTCAGTACCATCAAGACCACGGTCCCTGAAAACAAGAAGGATGTACCTTCTACTTCATAACTAATTGATACTCTAGTTCTACACTGAGCACAATACAACACAAACATTGAGTTCAGAGCGTTAGGCCAACTGTCAGCTTCATCTGAAATACTTTATACCAGCATTATTCTCCTTAATGGTCACTACGCCTCTGCACTTCCAGCATTATTTCTGTCTAATCAATCATCCAGGTGTCAGTGTACTATTTGGCCATTCCATGCCGTTTTACTTCCCTCCGACACCCTCTGTTCAGGCTGGAGCATTATAGGCTTTATCTCCTGTTTGCCACTGAACTACACATATATATACAGGCATAAATTAACAATTTACATTCAATTTTCATTAAAAGATACTGAATGGTTCAAGCTTACCACAATTTCATGGAAATAAACACAGATACGTTGATTAGCAATGAATTCTGGCACAATTACTGGCACAAATTCCCATCTGCTTATGTTCCAGGCTTTTATTTAACACAAATATGAGCTGGCTTCAACGCACTGTTGCTTTATCAAGATTATTTGCACTAGTGGTCTCGAACTAACGCTCCTAAGTGAGTATATCAGCGAGTCTAGCCAATGAGGCCACGTTTCGACAAGTGTTTGAAAAAATGTTACCTTTTCACGTCTCCCCTAACAACGAAAGATAGTATTTATAGCCCGACCAATCGTGGTTAGTCTTTCATTTGTTGCGCTCCAATCAATTTGGAGTTTACATGGTAGGCTAATTCTGTAACGTAAGATTTTTTTCAAACACGTTATAAAAAAATTTTATGAGCAGAAATGATTCCATGCTGTCAGGCATCCCCACTATTTTATTTTGGGTATAATTTATTAATTCCTGGACTATTTGCGTAACGTTTTACATATTCTTTGTCAGCAAGCCCTAAGGAACCCAAATATCCAAATTTAAAAGAGCTACGTGGCTGCGTTCAAAATATGTATTTTCTACCTCCTGTTTCGAAGATGTGCTGTCTGGGTACTGTTATGTTTTCAACCGTAAACCCATCTATTGTTATCTTTCCTAATAAGCGTTTTTTATGATTTATAAACCTAACTCTGGGATGGGTAATGTATTTTATCACTGTCCGTCTGAAAAAAAGTTAGTGCATGTAGTCTTACACGCGTGATGGCAGCATTTGTGTATCGCGCGACGCGGGTTGGGGGTGGCATTAATAGCGAGACGCGTGTTTAATTTTGCATGCGTTCGGCTTTATTCGCCCCTCTCTCTTCTCGCTATCCTTTAGTCCATCTGTCTTTTGATCTTGGTAACATAGTGTAGAAAAAGACATGAATGGAATTTAAAATTTAGGTCAACTTGCATATTTCAAGGTTTTTTCTTAGAAAGGCAGCACATTTTATTGTGTGTTTGGGAAACGCGTGTATGTTGCAGAAGGCCTTTAATATCAACGTGAAAGCGTTACAATTTGCCGACGAAGTAGAAAACAAGGGGGAATTTCGAGTACCTTCTTTGTGACAGCACTGTTATTTACCATTGCTCTTTTCTTTTATTTATTATATGTATTTATTAGGCTTTATATTTACTTGATAATTTATATATGGGGATTCCATACACAGGGCTTTTAAGAGAGAACAAAATTTATTAGAAGATGCCATTAGCTTAACTAAACAGATAGATAAAAATAACCCACACATTCATTTTTTAGAAGAGCAATTAGACATTTACAAACAACACACATACCAGGGGGCATTACTCAGGACTAAATTAAATACTATTACACAAGAGATACCCAGCAGACAATACTTAGAGATAGAGCAAAACGTTCAACGCAGTAGACAGGTATATGAAATATTAGATATGAACGGTCAACATCAGACAGAAGACACTAATATTAGACAAGCCTTTTTAGAATACTACACACAATTATACACTAAGCAGGAAACTAATGCAAACACACAGGATAAATTCCTACACTATACAAAGCGTTTGAGTGAAGATGAGAGCAGGAAATTAGATGAAAGTTTAACTTTGGAAAATTTAAGGGAAGCTATCAGTACTTTCCAAAAAAAATAAATCACCCGGGCCAGACGGGTTGACTGCAGAATTTTACTTTTTCTTTTTCCCGATTTTAGGCCCTTTATTAATTAAAGTATTTGAAGAAGCCTTCCAGAAAGGAGAGCTTCCAAATAGTTTGAACGAATCCTTTATTACGTTAATACCTAAAGACAATGCTGACAAAAAGTCAATCAAAAATTACAGGCCTATTTCACTGTTAAATACTGATTATAAAATTCTGGCCAAAGCTCTCACTCTGAAGCTCAAACCATTTATGGAAAAAATGATACATACAGATCAACAATGTAGTGTCCATGGTAGAAACATTTGTAGACATACACATTTTATAAGAGATTTGATTACATACACGCATGATAGACAGTGTCAAAGTGCAACATTATCACTAGATCAGGAGAAAGCCTTTGACAGAGTATCGCATTCCTTCTTACATAAAACTTTACAAGCAAACAACATAGGGGAATACTTCAGAACATGGGTAGAAATATTATACAAGAAACCACACAGTAGAATATTAATTAACCATAGTTTAAGTGAACCAATAAGGCTGTCAAGGTCAGTGAGACAGGGTTGTTGTTTATCGCCCCTTTTATACGTACTAACACTAGAACCAGTTCTAGAAAAAATAAGGCAGGACGTAAACATCACGGGAACCTTTGTTCCTGGTAGAGGAGAAAGGAAATTGTTGGCGTACGCTGATGATACTATATTTCTCCCAGGAACAATAGATTCTATAAAAAACATATTGGAAGTCTTTACAGAGTTTGGATACGCTAACGAATCCAAACTAAATGTTCAGAAATCTAGTATAATGGGATTAGGCAGATGGGCAAATAAAACAGATTTCCCCTTTCAGTTAACGCAAGTTAACAGAATCAAAATATATGGATTACATTATTCCTGCAACCCTCATGACCCCAATACAGAAACGTGGGTAAAATTATTAGATAAAATCCAAAACATGTTAGAAAGGTATAAATATAAGACAACTACCATTTTTGGGAGAAGCGTCATAGTGAACTGTTTCATTATGCCAAAAATAATTTATACAGCAAATGTCCAAATCATGCCAAAATCAATTGTAACTAAAATAAATGTACTGATTAGGGATTTTATTTTTAGAGGTATAAAGCTTCTAACTTTAATACAACCTAAGAACAAAGGGGGGATAGCCCTACAGGACATTAACACTAAAATTAAAGCTTTAAGGATTAAGTATATAGGGGAGGTTATAAAAAATTCAAGGATGTACCCTTTAGCACATTATTATATAGGATTAAGGTTAATTAAGTTACATAAATTAGAAAATAATCAACCCCATTTCTTTGGTACCCCACCACCCTTTTATAAGATATGCTTACAAAACTTAAAAGGAAACGAACATCTAGTAAAACAAGACACTAAACTAATATACAAACTTTTAGTAGGGGCACAAGAACCTTATTTAGGTACACGGATTAAACGAGGGTACAACCTTTTCATAACAGACTACACGCAAAGCTTCACAAACATTCATGCATTAGACGTTAAGCCACAAGCCAAACAAGTCACATACAGGTTACTGTACAGTTTAACACCTATTGTGAGTGAGCGATCGGCAAAAAAAGCTGGCAAAGCGCCCCCAAAGTGTAAACTGTGCAGTAGCAACACAATAGAAACAGAGGACCACTGTTTTACATGTGTAAAACAGGTGGCCCCCACACTAAACAAACTAAGAACACTGATAGCTTCCAAAACACCGCAATCACTTAACATGTACCAAGCGGTCATGTTAAATACTTTACCTTCGTTACAGAGACAGACAGAACTTAAATTATTAACTCTTTTAGCTGAATTTAGATATTTAGTATGGATATGTAGGAATAGGGCAGTACATGACGGCATACATTACGACAGTAGAATATTTTCACAAATATATGAACAAATAACAGATGACATAACAAGACAAGTTTAAAATAAATAAGTTTTTTGTTTGAATAATATACTTTAAATATTATGCATCACGCCTTCTGTGACCCTGAGTCTTTACAGAAGGCAATGTAACTTTGATAATTTGCTGTGTTCATACTATAAATGCCCATTGTACCATCACTCATTCATACTTTCATCTACCATCAACTATGGTTTGCCTATTATGTATGTTATAATATTGACGGAATTTGTGTTAAGATTTGTTTGGAAATGGGGGTTTGGTTTCACAAAATGTTTTAAATTGGGAGGGAAGTGGGAAGGACAGGGTTTGTACCTTTTGCCATTTATCTTTTAATATTATAATGTAAATATTGCTTTGTGATATGTTGCACTGCTTATTTGGGGATATGGGGGGGGGGGGGGGGGATGTCATATCTTACAAATGTCATTCTTGTATATAACATTGATGTTGTTTAAAATCTTAGACCCAATAAAGGTTTTTTTTTAAAAAAAAAAAAAAAGTTCTTTAGTTTAGGTTTGGAGCAACCTGGCGCTACGACTACTATTGAACAAAAGCCCTTGACTCCTACGTTTTATCTAGAGACCTCCTACCGACCAGGAAGGTTAGTGAACCAGCGCTAACCCCTGCCACGATTATGTGAGTGGTTCATTCCACTTGAAGTAAGTTCGAACTAGTTTTGATTGAAGTCTCGAATCGTATTTTATTTCGCTAGGATTTCCACAGATCATAAAACGACTAGAGTATTAAGGAGCCGTAAGCCTTTCGCCTTGGAGGCTAAAGCTGGCAGTTTTGCTTTCCCCCACCAGAAATTTATCTCGAGCTGCCACTATTTACATGAAATACGAAACGAAAATAAAGAACATCTTTTATAACCATTTGGACTTATCAAATGCTCTGCATCATTGAAAGTTTCCATTGACCGTTTGAGTTGCTAATTACTTACCACCCCTTCAAGATCAATTTAGAATCCATCAAGGCACTTATGAGATCTACCAATTACCTGGGTTGTTCCTCCCTTCTGGAATTACTAACTCTGGTGATTAACCAGTATTTACCAGAAGAAACACAACAAGAAAAGTCCTGGGATTATTTCCCTTATATCAAGTAAAATACAGAATTACATCCCTTCCACAAAATCCACTATCACGATCTACTCTCCCGGCTACATAGTCTTGACTTTTGGTGCCGTACCCTTCCTTCACCCGGTCACATAGTTTGACTTTTGGTGCCGTGACCTTTCACACACCAGAGATTGTCATTTTCGGTGTGGTACAGCTTATACATGATGGATCCAAATATGCAACAGCAGTTTGAAAATCAAGTACAATTGCTCCAACAACAAAATCTGTTATTACAACAGCAGATACATGACATGCAACAACAGCATGCGTTGAGTCAACCATTGCCAGATAACGCTGAAGTTCCTAATAGTTCTCTACAAGCTATTGCTACCACCCTTAGCGTGGTTACACAGAGTGCAAATCTGCACAACATCAATAACATTGTTAAGCCTTTTTGTGGCGATCCGTCCACTTTTCGGCAGTGGTTACGTGACATTGAGAAATTTACTTCATTGATTCCATCAGCCACTGATGCCGATCGCAAACGTGTTGCCTTCTTATCATCTCAGTCACTTGTCACTGACTATCTACGTCGCCGGGCACAGTTATTTCCAGACGAGACCTTCGCCTCTCTACAGAAGGAGCTCACCCGCCGTTACTCTTCCGTTAAGGACCACCAACATGCTTGGACTTTGCTTCGCGGACTCCATCAGGACCGTCACGAGTCGGTTCAGTTTTATGCCGATAGGTTGTTAAACCTGGCTGAAGATGCTTTAGTGGAACCTTCCTCTGCATCTACTGATACGGAAAACCAACTTGTTGGCATTTTTATCGATGGTCTCCAGTCAGATGCGCTGAAACTTCATTTAATAAGGAAAGACCCACAGACAATCCTTGATGCCATTCAAATAGCAATAAATGAAGACAATGTGAAGAAACGGTTTGCAAATAGACTTGGGCGTGAACCTCGTGCACACGATCACACAGATGAAGAGCCAATGGACATCAGTCATTACCGTCAGTCTTGGCAGCAACCATCCATGTTACAGCCGTGCGATACTCCATTGCCGGGATCTTATCGCCAACAGTTTGGTCAGCGCACTCAACACCAAGACAGAACGCCCGATAGGATGGCGGAAAGCAGAACACCACACAGTCAGGCGAGGGTTTTCCCAATTTCCAAGTCAGGACATTGGAACAGCCTGAACAGGAGAAGGCATAGAATGAAAATGAGAAATCTCCTTGCAGAGATAAGACCAACAATGATATGGGTGGTCAACAATAATCCACGTAGAAACGAACGCAGCTGTGACATGACATCAAAAGGGCGTTGGAAGGCACATATATGCTCAATAAGATCGGGTACGCAAACCAACAGAGACCTACACATTGACGTGATCGACACAGAGAAGACACAGTGCAAGCATGGGAATACCACGCAACGCGTATCAAAACGGAAATCCGAGGGCAGATTGAAGGCAATGTGTAGTGTTGCTACACAAACGGAGACACGTCGAATGGTCCGTGTTGTAACACACACAGAAAAAACCAGAAGTATCGGCACACAGACAGTAGTAGAAAAATTGAAGACACCACATCATTCCCATATAGTTGATCGAACCAGAAGTTATCGTTCTTGTTCCACCTCTGAAGGTCCTATCCCTCCTCCTGAACTGTACTCCCGTATCCACGCCCGTGATGCGCGTTTAGCTGAGTTACCCTCCATTACTCCGGGCCCCTCTCATGCTCCGCCTCAGCATGATGTTATTATACCTCCAGTTACAACAACTCCTGTCGTTTCCTCCCCTCCTCCCTCTGCTCATATCTCATCTAACCCCGCTTTTCCTCCCTCTGATTATCTTCATCCACCTTCCTCCGACCTTGATTCCGACTTTTTGGAAGTTGAACCTGCCCTTCCAACCTCTGATTGTTTTCCTCCCCCTCCCTCAGATCTTGACAGTTACCCCGATTCTGCTTCTTCCGACACTGAACCTGATCTTCCTCCTACCCCAGCTCGTTTTACTTCTAAACGTCGTCATTCGACATCATCTGGCGATTCTGCTCCCCTTCCTAAGTACCTTCTCCAGCAGGCCGCCCATATGCGTCCCCGTATTCCTCACTCCCGTGGTTATGTTCATTCTCCTCACCGTAGTCCCTCCCCTCCGCCTCCACCTCCACCTGTCACACCTCCATCCCGTAGATTACGCATTCAACCCCGTTGTCCACCTACCATTCCACAGCCTCCACCACGAAGCTCTGTCCCGTCCACTCATGTTGTCCATGCCATTGTCCCTACACCCCAACCTATACAGCACGATCCTCGCCTGTCATCGCAAGACATTGTGAGATTGGAAGCAATGAACATTTTTGCGAAGATGTTTAAAAATTGAATTTTGCATACTTCAAGATGCCAGCTCCTGTCATTTCGACATTTCCAGCCCTGAAATCGTTTTTCTAGTATGATGTCCACCCTGATTCTCGTGTTTTACGAAGCAAGTCTCTTGCCCAATGCTTCCGCTGCTGAATTGTTTGATCCTGATGTTGCAGTGAAGACCAACTGTTGTGCATCCCTGGACATCTCGGTTACGAACTTTTGTCAGGCTTGCAAGTTCTGCCATAAAGTCCAGGAATTTCTATTTATGGAGAACTATTACATTTTAGTCCGCAAGAAAAACATTGATGAATCTCCCAGTACATGAACAGTTACCCTTGCGGCCTCCTTTCAAACATTGATGATGGATATCCCGATTCAAAAGAACAATGTAGTCCTCATATATTGCTGATGTACCTCCTTTTACACGCGTAGTGTCATGCAGTCACGTTAGTTTTGACTAAATTAATGTTTGACTATCTTTTATCTCCCTTTGTTTTTTTTTTCCTATGCTTTTGACCATCCTTTAATCTCCCTTTGTTTTTTTCTGTACTTTTGACCATCTTTTATGTCCCTTTGTTATTTGCTATGCTTCTGAAGCAAGATTTTGCTCAGATTTGAGTGTGCTGTTGTCCTGAATAAAAGTGTTTAACTAAAGTACATTTTCACCCGCCACTAATGTTGGCATCATCCATGACTTATTATAATATTGACTCCATTTTTGCTTCATGATTGTTTGAAGTTCCAGTTATTGTTCCACTAACATATGTGATTTAACTATTTACCATTTCTCCATTGAGTACCTTAGTTCGTTGATTGCCATGTTTCCAATCCTTGCATTATTTCCGGTTATTGTTATACCGGTACAGTCATTTTTATTATTGAGACTTACCCATGTTTCCCATACCTTACCACCAAGTTTCGTGGTTCCATTTTCATTTTGTTCCATTATTTTATTTTATCACCCACTTCAGTTGAAGTGTAGGGTGATAGCCATATTTTATGGGCACCCGCCATTTTTGTTTCCAGTTCTCCTTTGCGACGTTAACTCGCTTATCATGATGTATTATGTTTTATAATGTATTTTGAGAGATATTTGATAACTATCGACCCATAAAAGCGGTTTGCTAGTTGGTTGATGATTGTTCAGTTCCATTACTGTCATATTTTTGCCCATTATTATTGCTAATGGTCCCTACCATGTCATCCCCTGTCACTACTTATGTCCCTTGATTATGTCCATCAGTCCCTACTTATGTCCCTTGATTATGTCCATCAGTCCCTACTTATGTCCCTTGATTATGTCCATCAGTCCTTACTTAAGTACCTTAACTATGTCCATCAGTCCCTACTTAAGTACCTTGACTATGTCCACCAGTCCCCACCACTTACAATTAATTCTTAAAATGTTAATAGAATTGATTCATCCATCATTCCATATATTGATTGTTGTATTCCATCCGACATGATTTCTGGTGGGATACCTGAACCCCGATATTTTTTTTTAGGGATTAGTCATTTTTTTTAGGGACTAAAGTGTCTCCCAACGGGATACACTTTGGCGGCCCCCGGGCGTATGTAACAGGGTAGACTATTAAGTAGCTACAACTGTTAGCCTTATAGTAAAGTATTTTATGAATGACTAGTTAGATAAATAAACTACTAGTCAAGATTCAATGACATCATCAGTCATGACACACATGAACCCATGATGTCATCAAACCTTGTGTGGCCTACATACAAGTCAGACCGGAAAACATTTAGATTAGAGAGAACTTTAAACAATGGTTGGTCATCATCACATAGAAACAATAATTTTAGACTAGAGGATTCGTAGATGGTTAGGTTAAAGATTATTTCAACGGTCCACTAGCCCCCAAGACCAATCATTTGAAGGTTTCCGGTCTTAACTCCAATAAGAAATATTTCCTCTGGCAAGCCATAGCACCAGACCAGTATAAAGACTGATGCATCTTAGAAACCAGACAGACAGAGAGAGCTTGAGGCAGTAACTCAATGCTAGAGTCAAACCATCATAGGGTGTTCTTTAGTTTAGGTTTGGAGCAGCCTGGCGCTACGACTACTATTGAACAAAAGCCCTTGACTCCTACGTTTTATCTAGAGACCTCCTACCGACCAGGAAGGTTAGTGAACCAGCGCTAACCCCTGCCACGATTATGTGAGTGGTTCATTCCACTTGAAGTAAGTTCGAACTAGTTTTGATTGAAGTCTCGAATCGTATTTTATTTCGCTAGGATTTCCACAGATCATAAAACGACTAGAGTATTAAGGAGCCGTAAGCCTTTCGCCTTGGAGGCTAAAGCTGGCAGTTTTGCTTTCCCCCACCAGAAATTTATCTCGAGCTGCCACTATTTACATGAAATACGAAACGAAAATAAAGAACATCATTTATAACCATTTGGACTTATCAAATGCTCTGCATCATTGAAAGTTTCCATTGACCGTTTGAGTTGCTAATTACTTACCACCCCTTCAAGATCAATTTAGAATCCATCAAGGCACTTATGAGATCTACCAATTACCTGGGTTGTTCCTCCCTTCTGGAATTACTAACTCTGGTGATTAACCAGTATTTACCAGAAGAAACACAACAAGAAAAGTCCTGGGATTATTTCCCTTATATCAAGTAAAATACAGAATTACATCCCTTCCACAAAATCCACTATCACGATAGACACTGTCACACGAGCCTGGACTTTTAGTGCCGTTCCCGTCAACTCCTTCCTATTCACCCGGTCACACAAATACACAAGACGTCTGCCAATACAGAATCCTCTAGGACGACAATATGAACTTGTTACACAATAGAGACCGCGTCTAGGAGTTTCTAGTACAATACTCCACCCTCACGTGACCGCGGACGCCCACAGTCTCGCCCGCAGACCATACTCACAAAATCACGACCTTAGTAAACAGGCTTCACTCCCTGTGGTTCTCTGGGGTCTTTTGGGTGACTGAGGTCGCGCACGGACCTGGCACCCTCATTACGTCAAACAAATGGCCACAGAAACCCTTGCTACAACAGCATACGAATACCTGATATTTCTGGCTGTCTCTATGACAACATAATGTAAAAGGCGAGATAGAGAGAGATGAAGGAGGATGCTGTGGTCACCAAACTCTGTTCTATGAGCCACACTTTCGGAATGAAAATTTGCTCGCGCCACAATGAATTTTTAATTAATAAGAAATACCTTCAAAAACAAAAAATCAACTTCTAACACAACATTATTCATAACATGGAACAAAACTACTTTATAAAATGATCATGTGACATCCAGAAAGTATAAAAAATACAGCTGCATAAAAACATGATTTATTCAAAAAATTTATAAATTCAATGAGATATGTGAGCTTGTTTTTTGTCAGGTAATCTCATTTATATTCGGTGTTATTTGAGACAAATAAACACTCTCATCTCATCAATACAAAGAAGCCTTTCTTTGTTCTGGTCTGTGATATTTGTCAGAGCTGAAAATCGCTGTTCACAACAATATGTCGTGGAGAACTATATCTATTTGATATCAAATAAATTATATAACTTAAAATTTAGGAAAATTCTATGAGTTTCTATACATATATTTCCCATATTATATCACAGGTAACAAAATAAGAAAATGGCCTGCATATTTATGATTGGCTTATGAACTTTTTTGTAAATGTCTCTAAATTCTTGATTGTCTTTAAACCTTCGGGCCAAACATGTCATCCTTTCGCGTCCCACCAGTGTGGCGCTCCATACCGCATTGGAACCACTACTTTAAGGGAAGACAGAGGAATGAAAACCAAAAAAAAGACCCAAAAAACCCCAAACAAACAAGCAAACACGCAACATCTTCCAACAAGGACTAAGACGGTGTGAGACCAGTCAAGAGAAATTAATGTTCAGTTTATTAAAACACATAGAAGACAGACACGGGCTGTATGACAGTATATATCAAATTCATTGACGCCTGGTATCACACCCTCCCTAACTCCCTACGCCCCTTGTTTTAACAAGCAATTGTGGGATGATGAGACTAGAGAAAGAAGGTTCTAGAACAATTCTGAGTGGGTTCTATTAAAGATGTCTAGCAGATTTACAATAATGGAACCCACTAGCTTGCGTCAGTATGAAAACTGGTTTCAAATTTCGCTAGCATAATGGAAAAACTGGTTTACGAAGGCTGTCATAGCCATGTTCTGGGAAATAACGATTGTCATATTTAAAAAAAAAAAAATTAATGTTCTAGAAAAGACAGAAATATGACGTCTATTTATTTTAAAGGTTACAGGGTCTACCACAAGCACTTAAACTACCTTCTGTCAGCCACTGTCATAGCCAGTTCTATAGATAGAATTACAAAAGGATGTTATCTGAACATTAGAAGTCTCAAATATTTGAGCTGCCTAATTTTGATCTCTTTCTTTAATTCTATTTTCATTCCTAAGTTTTCTTTAACCTCTTTATTTATTTTTTTTTCTTTCCGTGAGATGCGCCGAATGATAGGAAACTCTATACAGAGCTATACAACAGGAGGCAATCTGATCATCAGAAGCAGTCCCCCCGTCGAACAAATGTTTCGGCCCTTTACTCCTTTACACTCTAAGGGGAGCGGGCCCACTTGGGTCATGACTCCCAAGTGTCTCAGCCTCTGAATTATTCTATCTATCCACATTCAAGCGTACAACTAAATATGAACTTAACATGTCTTCAAATCCTGCAATTCAATTAATTACACTGACTAACAAAAAAAATTTTTTTTTCTTTCTCTAACAATTCTATGTTTTTCTGGTCAATTTTAATGCGCTGTTTTTAAATCTGCAAACCGTTTTTCTCTATCAGGTCGGGATCTCTAGAAATACGCAATTGAAGTTTTTTAACAAGAATACAGTATTACAACATCATTTGTACAAGAAGTATAACAGTTATGTAGGCTTGAATTTCTTTGCAGTCGACTTTCGTCGGTGAATGGCATGTGGTACATCGCGATAAAGAATCTAACAGAAATCGGCAAGCATGGTCACACTCCACCGTCCTTGATAACGTGACTCCATTACGGCGATATCTTGATGGAATCGTTCTCCATGTTCATCGCTGACTTCGCCAAGGTTGTCAGGGAAAAAGTCAAGATGCGAATCGAGCAAATGGATTTTGAGGGACATGTTACAGCCCATAATTCTGTACGCATCTTTGCACTGCTTAACAATATGCACATAGTCGACAGATTTGTGATTTCCCAGAAAGTTATCGACGATCGATTTGAATGCCATCCATGCGCGAAGTTCACTACCATGTAACAAGTTCTCGAATTGTTTGTCTGCAATAACTTTCCTAATATGAGGTCCTACAAAGATACCTTCCTTTATCTTTGCATCGCTAATTTGCGGAAACTTTTCTCGAAGATAAGTGAAAGCTTTGCTCGTTTTATCTAACGCTTTTACGAAATTCTTCATGAGCCCCAACTTTATATGTAATGGTGGTAAAATGATGCTGTCCTTGTTAACTAATGGCTCGTGTATTAAATTTTTATGCCCGAGCTGCATACGATCCCTGATAGGCCACACCTTTCTTGCATAATGTTCCTGTCTGTTGCGGCTGACCCATTCACATAGGAAGCAACAAAATTTAGTATACCCAGTCTGCATGCCCGTGAGAATTGCAATGACCTTTAGGTCTCCACAAATCCGCCATTGGTAGTCATTGTAATTTATTTTTGCCAAAAGTATAGCCATATTGTCATAAGTTTCTTTCATATGAACAGAGTAGGCGACTGGAATTGATGAAAATAAATTTCCATTATGCAATAACACGGCTTTTAGACTAGTCTTGGAAGAGTCGATGAAAAGTCGCCATTCGTTGACTATGTGCTCATGACCGAGGTGCACCATTAGACCTTTTACATCTTTGCAATAGCAAATGTCATCATCCATCTCAAAGTATTGAACAAGTTCTCTGTGTCTATGACGAAATTTAGATATTGGAGTATTGGGCGCTAAAAGATTCCATTCTTTGAGTCGCGAACCGAGTAATTCCGCTTGTCCTTTGGTGAGAGCGAGATCATGTATTAGATCTGAAAGTTCTGAATGGTTAATTAAGTGAACACTATCATTCACCGGTACATAATCCGAGTCAGAATTCGTTTCTAAAGCAGGTAAACTATCACTTTCTAATGGTTCATTCACGTCCAACGGATATTGTTCTGGTGGAACTGGGATCGGACAAGTGATTGGATCATGAGGCACTGGTTTCGAAACCGATTCAATATTTGGATAAACCACAGACTTTCTAGTTTTAAAAGTGAAACCATAGATATTTGTCAAGCAGAAGTAACAATCAGTAGCGTGATTTGTCGGTTCACGCCATATTACTGGCACTCCAAAAGGCATCGACTTATGCTTCGGCGATTTTCGTAACCAACCTGCCAATGTATTTGCACAAGTCGAACAAACTGCATTTGGCTTCCAAGATTTATTTGCATCATCAACTTTCGAATCGAAATAAAGTTCATATGCTTTCTTTAGCAATGGTGTAAAGTTTTTCTGGTGAACACGATCGGTAAAATATCCGCACACGTAACAGAACAGATAAGCCGAATTTCTACAACTTCTAGAAGCCATATTTCACTCAGAATTATTTCAAAATACAGCAACTATTTGAAATATAACGTAACATATGTCATGCATCTTTTAGCAGTATAAAAAGTAGAATTATTTTGCATTTTATTAATTTTTAAAAAGTTATATAGTAAAAATGAAACGGAGCAAATAACGGTTTCCCAAAAATATATTTATTCACAAATATCTTAAGAACCCGACGTGATAGAGATAAACGGATTTCAAATTTGAAATCAGCACAAGAAACTGACCTAAGAACACTTATTCTTATATAAGAAAGAAAAATGTTGTTTGTCAGTGTTATTTTGGACTTTTTCTAATATTCAAACCTGCTCGCCGACTATTTGTTATTAAATTATTTTGGTGATGTAAAAGACACGCTGATAGCTGCAAGTAATACTGTTACAGCGCCCCGTCCCTCTTTACTTTTGGCGGTTGTGTACTAGTGTCTAAAAATACATTTTTCTTATGACTTGAAGATCTTTTCATTTATCACTTTGTCTCTCCCCCCCCCCCCCAAACCCGGCATTTCATGAGTATATAAACTAGAACATCTGCTAGGGATTATGCTTACAAAAACACACACACACATTTTCGAGACTTCTTTTTAAAATATGTTGATCTATTACTTAAGCTTCCTTCTTTTTCTTTCCTTTCAAAAACAAAAACCGTATCAGTATGTCACGTACAGGTAGTCCCATTGCAGGTACTGCCGCAGAGGATTGAATTGTTAGAGACTTCTCCCTACTAGGTCCAGCTTCGCTGCCATTGCCTTCCCCAGCTCAAGAACAGAGTTTGGTAGTGGTACCCATTTACAGCTGGGTAGATTGGAATGTTATGCTGGCAGGTTTCGATCCCAGAACCCGGTAATTTCACCGCGAGGGGCAAGCGCTCTAACAACTTAACCAATCGAAAGCTGTGTATGTAATGTAGAGCTTGTTTCATTAAAAACTATTATACCAAACATCGGTCTGTTTAAAACATAACATTGAAGCACAATGCTAATACTGTATTTTTATTTTAAGGAAATAATATTTTCCTGGAGATGACAGTTACTTCTGTCTTTGTTGTTATGTGAAAAATTCTGTGCCAGATGCGATAGTGACTCTTTCAACAAAATGTGATGTTTGATGACATTTGTATTCTTTCTCCCAAGAACAGTTCTAATGGGTCTCTGAGAATTTCTCTTACATATCTTGGCCAAGGCAGCCACGGGCATTTCCAGATCGATGCTAAAGATAGTTTGTCCCGATTATGTATGGGGTTGTCCGTTACTCACCGCTGACAGCGGGAAGCAGAGAATCGATACCAGTGATTCGTCACCACCTGATTCTTATCAACGCGGTCACGGAACGTAGAACGGCAGGGTTTAAGTGTTGACCTGTGACCTATAGTGACACATTGCACAGCCAGGATGCTATTCTCTGACTCTGGACACAATGGTAATGAAATCAGAACGACTTCCTCGTCTTCAAGTACCATGCCTGGTGGAGTGTTCTATCATGTCTCTCCACAATTCCCTGGTTATCATTTATGTTGTTCATTTCTTCCCACCTCATCATGTCAAAATAACCAGTATCTACTCTTGTTTTTGTCGACCTCTATTTCTTTTTCTGTTAGCCTTTCCTGTTGCCACGATATACCCCAACTTTCTTCTCTAAACACGCCTGAACCAAGTGGATTTTGTCCTTCTAACGCAAAGGTTCCCAAAGTGGGCGGTACCACCCCCCTGGGGGCTTTGGAAGGATCCAAGGGGGCGATGCGGAAAAAAATGGGCCAGAGGGGGGCGTTCAGTGGTAAACAGTGGGCGTTTAGTAGTAAGGGGGGTTCAGGATTTGACACGCTAAATTCAGTACGTGCGGGGGAGAAAGGAATTGTGGATTTGAGAGACAACATCAGTGAAGCGGGGACGATGTGGATGGTTGTATTACTAGAATCATTAAGTTGGGCATAGTTTCGTCTATGCGTGTCATTCTGAGCTCAGGTAACCATCGCTGACCATACACGGTAATTGGGAACTGCTAGGAAATGGGGTTAACCAAACACCTATTGTCCATTCGTTCACTCCTGAAGGAAGTGAAATGATCCGTGCTGATGGCATGGACGAAATTAGATACCTGCTGGTGATTCAGAAAGTACCAACTTTGCTTTGTTGAGGAATTTATTGTCTCAGTATTTGCGGGGTCTAGTGGTAACTAGATATTCGCAGATTGGTAATAAATAAGAGAAAAGTTTCAAGGGAGCAAGTTTTTAACGGTACTTGGCAGTAGAAATTAGTCTTTGAACCCCTGAACCGGCTTTCCTACCTTACATTCAGACTTTCATAAATCAACTGGCGCGATGTACGTTTCCCGTCTATTTCAACTTTGCGCTGGCTATGAGCAAAACCAACAAACTTTCTCAGCTTTTCTTGTGAACAGTGGTTTCATTTATGCGTGTACCGAGTATCAAACAATTTCATCCTGTCGATAAGGTCAGTTTTCATACTTATATTTTTTGTTTGTTTGCACAGAGCTAGCATCAGTTTTACTAACATTAATTATTAATTAAGCGGATACATTTTGATACAGATTTGCCGTATATTGAATATTGTTGTTCAATCCATTAAATTACATCGTTTTAATTTGTTACCGGGATCTCCACACTTTGTAGTTAGGCTACTGTCTCCCAATTTTTAAATCTGAAGACCTATCAATATAGTGCGTTATTTTATATTTTGTTCATAATAAATAACTATTATTATACTTTATGAAATGATTATTGGGTTACTTCAGTGTTGGCGTGGCTGTTGCTAATTGTGGTTTTTTTTCTGATTGTTGTATTTTTCTAATTTATTTCTGGCTGTGGTTAAGAAACTTTATAAAATAGAAGAGTAAACTGGTAAGAACATCTGTGTCAAAATTTTTGTAAAGCCACTTTTAAATCAGTTTTTGTTGTTTACTCGACGAAAATTTTCTATCTGCAAAATTGTAAAATCAATTCTTTTTTCAAGAATTCAGACCAAATATGGCAAAAGCAGAACAAACCAGAAAGAAGTGCAGACAATACAGCGTGGAATATCTGAAATATGGATTTATTCCAGCACTAAATAACCAACAACTGCCAATGTGTCTATTATGTGAGAGGGCCTTTTCAAATGAGGCGATGAAACATTCCAGATCCCTTGCGAACGGGCTTTCTTAGATTATCTCCGCCTGCCGTAGATAAAATACTTACGTTAAGTCCCCCTGAAAAATGTAAACATCAAAGGTACGGGAATAATATTATCGCCCTTGATTCTTCAAACAAACAAACCGTTATATTTCTACGCGCGTCTGTCTAATTGCCGATAATTGGCAACTCCGCTAGCGTGAGAACTCAGGTAAGCAAACGTGATTCGCTCCCCTGTTACCTAGCATGTTGTGAAAATAGGTAATCAAATCGTTAGCGCATGAAAGACAGGAAAAATAGGCGTGGCTACAAATTATGAGTCAGACAAACAACGAAATTGCGTGGTTTTTTCGTAGCAACGTTAAAACACTAATTGAGGAAGCCAGGTGATCGGATTTTCTGGGGATATATTTACATTTCCACGTCACAATCCTGTCTGAGTATAGGGGATGGCAATAATACGTTAGAAGTAAAGGTGTAAGAAAATAGATTTTCACGAGTGGATAGTTTAAGGAGAAGAGCTGTCTCTGGACTGAGTAGTTTCTCTAATCCAGCCTATCTATACGACTATAATTTAGTGTAAGACAATCTTGCACCTCCCTATATCTAGAAATTTAAGTTTACCTAAACACTCACACACAGCTATGTGACAACAAGACACACAAACGTAAAAAAACTATGATTAATTGGGTATGGGTCTGACCAACACACAAAGTTTAGTTCTTTTGTTGTTTATTATCATTAAACTTTACAACATCGAATATCTAAAAGAGATCAAACAAATCAGAATTACACACACATATATATATATATATATATATATATATATATATATATATATATATATATATATATATATATATATATATAGAGAGAGAGAGAGAGAGAGAGAGAGAGAGAGAGAGAAAATAACAGAATACCTGTGCCCTCCCCTCCTTGAGAAGAAAAGAACACAACAAGTTAATAACCCCAAATGTTAAAGGTTAGCACTAGGTTACAGTATAGACAATAAAGAAAAGAACAAAGTTCCTACTAAACGTTATCCAATAAAGTAAACAATATTTAGACATAATTTAGATGATACAATTTTTCCTGTAACAAAGAAAATATTTCACTCTCTCTCTCTCTCTGTCATACATGGCCACACAATCACGCTTCTTACCCTATTCTTGGTGAACAAAATCTCTTGGACCTGTAATCCATGCATATATATACTGAAGCACATTTAAAACGCACCACTGTTATATATACTGATGCCGAGAAGCTGGGAAAAAAAGTGTGGGAATGGATTTTCCCCGTGTTTGTCATGAGGCAGAGAGCGAATGGCTGCTGGAATAGAAAGTGCATGATTCAACCCACGGGTTTGTGTACAGACTACATAAAAACAATGAAAGTTACACGTGCAACACGATTCCCAACATCTATGACCCTGAAAATGTGTACGCATTGTGGCAGTATACTCGGTATAAAAAGGCCGTTGAGACAAAACACCCAGTACATGTGCTTGAAATGCCACGACTATCTGAAAACGACCGCCAACGAGCCATTGGTATGTTGGAGACCGGAATGAGCTCGCGGGCCATTGCCAGAAGGATGAATTGCCACCACAGCACTATTGTACGTCTCAATGAACGTTACGGAACCACTGGCAGTGCCCGGGATAGACTTCGGAGTGGCCAACCATGAGTTACTACCCCTGCGCAAGATCATCATATTGTGCTGAGTCACCTAAGGAATCGTTCTCTCCCGGCAAGTCAAACAGCAAGAGCAATAGTGGGTAGAAGTGGGCAAGTCTCTCGAATGACAGTAATACGACGACTCAGAGATACAGGCCTTACTGCAAGACGACCTTATGTTGGGCCAAACTTGACTCACAGACATCGTCAGCAGCGCCTGCAATGGGCAGAGCAACATGTCAGATGGACTAGACTGCAGTGGAATGCTGTACTATTCACAGACGAGAGCAGATTCAACATATCCTTTGCTCATGGACGTATGCGGATTTGGCGACGGTGTGGAGAGCGCTTTGCAGATTGCTGCGTTCGTCAGCACAACCGATTTGGAGGTGGCAGTATTCACATTTGGGGAGGATTCAGTTTTCACCATCGCTTGCCTCTTCACGTCTTCCGTGGAAATGTTAATGCTGTGACATGTCGAGATGAGGTTCTGGGTGCATTGGTTGCTCCTGCGTTCACAAATTATCCAGACTTGCATCTTCTCCAGCAGGATAACGCACGTGCGCTCACCGCATGCATTACGCAGCAATATCTACAGCAGCAGAACATTGTGACGATTGATTGGCCTGCCCTATCACCAGACATGTCCCCTATAGAACATCTGTGGGACGAGCTTGGACGCAGAGTCTACAGGCAAGGTTCTCCAGCTAATCTGCAACAGCTCGAAGCTGCTCTTACACGTGAATGGGACTTGATTCCCCGGAATTTCCTTCAGAGACTTGTGCGTTCCATGTGGAGCCACTGCCAAGCTTGTTTGCAAGAACACGGTGGACATACAAGATACTGAGGATGGTGTGAATAAATTTTTTTATTGGTTGCATTTTTGGTTTTCTCCCTTGCCTGCACAGAATGCAATTTATTTCATAACAATCAAATGTACAAATTAATGACCAGCATGGATTCATAAAAAAATAAATAAATATTCCAAATATGTAAACACTTATATTTACATTTCACACTCTGTTCCTGGATTATACAGGTGGTGCGTTTTTAATGTGCTTCAGTATATATATATATATATATATATATATATATATATATATATATATATATATATATATATATATATATATATATATATATATATATATATATATATATATATATATATATGTGATCTTCCCTACCAGTCATTTCTGACCAAAGGAGCGTACCTCCCAAAATAACGTTCGGTGGCACGAGGTTGGGCAATTGTAGATCAAGCTGTTGCCCGTGCAGCGAGACCCGGCCTGGACGTCAGAGGAACGGTCTAGCCGATACAGTCTGACACCAGTAGCAACCGCCTGTCACTAGTAGGATACGGAACGTGCCCTCCAATTCATCTTCCCTTTTAGTCATTTCTGACTATATAAGGGATACAGACACCTCGAGAGCAGAGGGTCTGGGTGCCGGACACTCTACGTCCCCGAGTCATTGCTGACCATATAAGGGGACGCAGACACCTCGAGACCCGTAGGTCTGAGGAAAATGCCGGACTGCACGAGCGCTATCTGGAAACGGACACATCTCTCTGTCTCGATTTCTGATACTGGGAGGGCTCGAAGAGGCACCACACACAGTCGTTAGAGACAGAAGTTCGCCAGGTAAGCGGTAAGCATGTATTAGCTCTAGAATTGCCACAGTTATCCAAGTAGGATCGTGTCATCTAAGGAACCTCGACTGATTTAATGAGCCATTCGCGGTTTCACCGTGAGACAGTGTGAACTTAGACATGCATGGCTTAATCTTTGAGACAAGCATATGACTACTGGCAGGATCAACCAGATAACTGTCTGACTGAACAGAGCATTTCGTCGCTCGCGTCGCGCGGGGAGGGAGACAGCGCTCTGTGCAGAGCGGATTCCGGATATATATATATATATATATATATATATATATATATATATATATATATATATATATATATATATATATATATATTTGTTTCAGTGGTTTTATCTTCCAAATTTGGCCTCAGTCCCTCCTTTCAATAATTAAATTTTATAAGGGGAACGCCTAATTTGGTGGTTGATTCCTGGATAAACAAATGTCACCTCGAATAGTTAATGCAGAAACTCTCTGAGATCCGGTGTTCACAGTAAACAGTAGGAAAACATCTGATTGCTAAAAGCTGTTAATTATTGTTAATTGATGACGGTGGTAAATCCTATCGGCTGTCTCTGTGGTGAGTGCCGATTTTGAAACAGCGTAACTTGCTGGATAAATCCGATGATAAGACTGTCAAAAGTCGGGAGAACTGTTATATCTTTCACACCCCAGTGGGGTGATAAAATTGAAAAAAATATATATCTGGGTATTTGTAAGTCCAGTTAAAATTTACTATTAAAATGTTTATGTGTCCATCTGGCCAATCCTGTTCACAAATAAACTTGGGGACGTGTAAGCCAAGAATAAGACCACATTAATCACTCAGTAAATGAAGAAAAAGGACCAAAATAAACCGCTGGTCGCCGTTTGATCAGGTCACAAATCAGAAATGAAAATCCCCACGAAACTATTAACACATCTATTCACAATGGTTCTAGATAACGTGTTTAGACTCTCCAAAAAATTCTGCGCGACAATTGATAACTGATTTGAGGAGCCACAATTTGTATACATTATGTTATTATGATCTCTAGAGGATATTAATTTTCACACTGTCTAGCAGAGAAATCTGAAACAACGTTTCCCCCAGATAAAAGGTTTCCACGGTCGTTCTGTTCGGCGTTGCTAACCAACAACAGAGGCTTACCGTGTAACGGGCTTCATTCCGAGGTTTTCTCCGCTTCGAGATCAAAGCGTTATCTCTCCCTGTATGTACGAACATCAAAGGATTTTCGGGATTTTGTTTTAGCCCGTGCGACTACTTCAAAAGAGGTCGGTTGTTTCCACGTGCACCTGTATGATATCTGATGATTGACAGATCAGCTTGCGTGGGAAACTCAGGTAAACAACACCATGTTCGTTCCCTGTTTAGACTAGCAGGACGCGGAAGTTGGTAATATGTCTGTTTGTTTACGTCTCAAGGATAAGAGGCGTGGATTAAAAGAGAGTAATGCAGTCTGTCAAATGATTGGCTTTGCTAACGAATCATAGAACACCACGAGGTCACGAAAGGCTGTCGGATACTGTAGGCTATATTTCCATTATACGTCACACCTCCCCCCTTCCTTTTCCCAATGGGATCGGCCCATTGATACGCCCATAAAATATAACACTGCTTCTCTTTTATCTTAGATTTAAGATAAAGGTAGTTTCACTGTCAATGCTACCGTACGGGAGTGATGTGTTAGAGACTTCACTATATTAGGTCCAGCGTCGAGAGGTGGGGGTGACCAGTTCCCATCCTCGCTCCTTTTTCCTTCCCTAACTCAAAAGCAAAGTCAGGTACCAATTTACAGCTGGGTAGACTGGTGCGTGTCGATATCGTGAATCGAAGCCATCACATTTGCCGCGAGAAACCAGCAGTCTAACCACTTTGTCAATCGGCCACTCATGGATCAGAGCACCATTTTTTCGGCTCCTAACACAACATATACCCCTCAACAGTCATTTTAACAGAATCCGACAACACACTCCAGAGTGCTAGCTATGTACCTACCATTATGAAACGCTTGTCCACCACCTTTTCCACTGCCAACACTCAATGGTGTTAGGAATGGTCCTTCCTACGAGGCCAGATAAATGGAACACCTTTTATGGAGCAAAAGAACAATTTGCGAACAAGCAAACAGCACTACATGGCACAACATGGCACTAGGCCGAAGCGCGTAAGCCCAAACGCCGCGGGATCAATAAAAACAACATCAGATTACAGATATTAAATTGAGAAATTTGAGACACAAAATCATAACACTGATCGCATTGAGCAAGGATTTATCGTCCAGAAAATATCCTCGTTAGTTGCCACAATTCTTTTTTTCATTAAGGATCTCTAGTAGACTATTTCCTGAGGAGAGGCAGATCCTTCGAACTCGTAGACTTATCATATAGATATAACTTTTTTTATTCTATTCCTTCATTCTGTATAAGTCGACATTCACTCCACACGCCTCCTCCTCGAAAATCTCCGTCACATTCTGGGGGCTATGCAAGAAACATTTATCATCATTGGTGTGTTTTCAGTCCCCGTAGTTTCACGGGAGTCTGCTGAGACAATCACTGGTGTGTTTTCAGCCCCGTAGTTTCCCGGGGGTCTCTGCTGAGACAATCATTGGTATGTTTTCAGGCCCCGTAGTTTCTCGGGGGTCTCTGCTGAGACAATCACTGGTGTGTTTTCAGTCCCCGTAGTTTCTCGGGGGTCTCTGTTGAGACAATCACTGGTGTGTTTTCAGTCCCCGTAGTTTCTCGGGGGTCTCTGTTGAGACAATCATTGGTGTGTTTTCAGCCCCCGTAGTTTCTCGGAGGTCTCTGTTGAGACAATCACTGGTGTGTTTTCAGTCCCCGTAGTTTCTTGGGGGTCTCTGTTGAGACAATCATTGGTGTGTTTTCAGGCCCCGTAGTTTCTCGGGGGTCTCTGCTGAGACAATCATTGGTGTGTTTTCAGTCCCCGTAGTTTCTCGGAGGTCTCTGTTGAGACAATCACTGGTGTGTTTTCAGTCCCCGTAGTTTCTCGGAGGTCTCTGCTGAGACAATCACTGGTGTGTTTTCAGCCCCCGTAGTTTCCCGGGGGTCTCTGCTGAGACAATCATTGGTGTGTTTTCAGTCCCCGTAGTTTCTCGGCGGTCTCTGCTGAGACAATCACTGGTGTGTTTTCAGTCCCCGTAGTTTCTCGGGAATCTCTGCTGAGACAATCATTGGTGTGTTTTCAGTCCCCGTAGTTTCTCGGGGGTCTCTGCTGAGACAATCATTGGTGTGTTTTCAGTCCCCGTAGTTTCTCGGGGGTCTCTGCTGAGACAATCATTGGTGTGTTTTCAGTCCCCGTAGTTTCTCGGGAGTCTCTGCTGAGACAATCATTGGTGTGTTTTCAGTCCCCGTAGTTTCCCGGGGGTCTCTGCTGAGACAATCACTGGTGTGTTTTCAGTCCCTGTAGTTTCTCGGGGGTTTCTGCTGAGACAATCACTGGTGTGTTTTCAGGCCCCGTAGTTTCCCGGGGGTCTCTGCTGAGACAATCACTGGTTTGTTTTCAGTCCCCGTAGTT
Organism: Oreohelix idahoensis; assembly: GCA_024509875.1. Lineage (NCBI taxonomy): Eukaryota > Metazoa > Mollusca > Gastropoda > Stylommatophora > Oreohelicidae > Oreohelix > Oreohelix idahoensis. The sequence continues at coordinate 128,914 of JAMPIV010008533.1, forward strand.
TCTCGGGGGTCTCTGCTGAGACAATCACTGGTGTGTTTTCAGTCCCCGTAGTTTCTCGGGGGTCTCTGTTGAGACAATTCATTGGTGTGTTTTCAGCCCCCGTAGTTTCTCGGAGGTCTCTGTTGAGACAATCACTGGTGTGTTTTCAGTCCCCGTAGTTTCTCGGGGGTCTCTGTTGAGACAATCATTGGTGTGTTTTCAGTCCCCGTAGTTTCTCGGGGGTCTCTGCTGAGACAATCATTGGTGTGTTTTCAGTCCCCGTAGTTTCTCGGAGGTCTCTGTTGAGACAATCACTGGTGTGTTTTCAGTCCCCGTAGTTTCTCGGGGGTCTCTGTTGAGACAATCATTGATGTGTTTTCAGTCCCCGTAGTTTCTCGGAGGTCTCTGCTGAGACAATCATTGGTGTGTTTTCAGCCCCCGTAGTTTCCCGGGGGTCTCTGCTGAGACAATCATTGGTGTGTTTTCAGTCCCCGTAGTTTCTCGGGGGTCTCTGCTGAGACAATCACTGGTGTGTTTTCAGCCCCCGTAGTTTCTTGGGGGTCTCTGCTGAGACAATCACTGGTGTGTTTTCAGTCCCCGTAGTTTCTCGGGAATCTCTGCTGAGACAATCATTGGTGTGTTTTCAGTCCCCGTAGTTTCTCGGGGGTCTCTGCTGAGACAATCATTGGTGTGTTTTCAGTCCCCGTAGTTTCTCGGGGGTCTCTGCTGAGACAATCATTGGTGTGTTTTCAGTCCCCGTAGTTTCTCGGGAGTCTCTGCTGAGACAATCATTGGTGTGTTTTCAGTCCCCGTAGTTTCTCGGGAGTCTCTGCTGAGACAATTACTGGTGTGTTTTCAGTCCCCGCAGTTTCTCGGGGGTCTCTGCTGAGACAATTACTGGTGTGTTTTCAGGCCCCGTAGTTTCTCGGGGGTCTCTGCTGAGACAATCACTGGTGTGTTTTCAGTCCCCGTAGTTTCCCGGGGGTCTCTGCTGAGACAATCACTGGTGTGTTTTCAGGCCCCGTAGTTTCTCGGGGGTCTCTGCTGAGACAATCACTGGTGTGTTTTCAGGCCCCGTAGTTTCCCGGGGGTCTCTGCTGAGACAATCACTGGTGTGTTTTCAGTCCCTGTAGTTTCTCGGGGGTCTCTGCTGAGACAATTACTGGTGTGTTTTCAGTCCCCGTAGTTTCCCGGGGGTCTCTGCTGAGACAATCATTGGTGTGTTTTCAGTCCCCGTAGTTTCTCGGGAGTCTCTGCTGAGACAATAATTGGTGTGTTTTCAGTCCCCGTAGTTTCTCGGGGGTCTCTTCTGAGACAATCATTGGTGTGTTTTCAGCCCCCGTAGTTTCTCGAGGGTCTCTGCTGAGACAATCACTGGTGTGTTTTCAGTCCCCGTAATTTCTCGGGAGTCTCTGCTGAGACAATCACTGGTGTGTTTTCAGTCCCCGTAGTTTCTCGGGAGTCTCTGCTGAGACAATCATTGGTGTGTTTTCAGTCCCCGTAGTTTCTCGGGGGTCTCTGCTGAGACAAAGAACGAACAGTAGTAGGGCTTCCTCATGCAGTCGTACAAGCCGACTAATGCGAGCTTGTGCATGGGGAGCTTACAACTTCATCATGTCAAACAAACTGCCACAGAAACCACCAGGTTGCCAATGCATGATACAGGCTTCCTGCAAGTGGACTAGCATCAGAGGTGGCTCTACGATTCATACCGAGTCAACATGAAAATGATGGTATTTTCATTACTGCCGTTACTTTTCGTTCACTTCTCTCTGTCTGTACACGGTCATGACTCCAGCCAAGTCAGAGGATATTACGAGAAGCTTTGACATTTAAATGTCAAGGAAGGAACATCGAGTCAGTACTCTCTACATGCTATTATTCTCTTCTCCAATTTATGCCATGTGTCGATTGTTGCCTGCTCTACAACGGACGTCTCAAGTCCCAACACGTTGTCGAGGCTGTGTCGAGGTCTAAATTACTTTCTCTTTCCACGTGTCGAAACATTGTCCCGAGAGGGTAAGTCAGACTGTTCCTCATCTGTCTGGGTTTTTACACTAGTTTACAGGGCAGTGAGTGAAATAGTGAGAGAGAGAGAGAGATAGAGAGAGAGAGAGAGAGAGAATGAGAAGTGTCAAAAAAGACAGAGTGAGTGAAAAGTGTCAGAAAGATAGAGTGAATGAGGAGTGTCAGAGAGCTTGAGTGAGTAAGGAGTGTCAGACAGAGAGACTGAGTGAGGAGTGTTAGATAGAGAGAGTGAGTGAGGAGTTTCATAGAGACTGAGTGAGTGAGAAGTGTCAGAGAGACTGAGTGAGAGTGAAGTGTCAGAGAGATTGAGAGAGTGAGAAGAGTCAGAAAGAGAGAGTGAGTGAGAGAGAGAGTGAGTGAGTGAGAAGTGCCAGAAAGAAAGACTGGGTGTGTGAGAAGTGTCAGAAAGAGAGGGTGAGTGAGTGAGAAGTGTCAGAAAGAGAAAGTGAGTGAGGAGTGTCATATAAAGAGACTGAGTGAGTGAGAAGTGTCAGATAGAGAGACTGAGAGAGTGAGAAGTGTCAGACAGAGAGACTGAGTGAGTGAGAAGTGTCAGACAGAGAGACAGAGTGAGTGAGAAGTGTCAGATAGAGAGAGTGAGTGAGTAGTGTCAGATAGAGAGACTGAGTGAGTAGTGTCAGATAGAGAGACTGAGTGAGTGAGAAGTTTCAGATAGAGAGACTGAGTGAGAAGTGTCAGATAGAGAGACTGAGAGAGTGAGAAGTGTCAGATAGAGTGAGTGAGGAGTGTCAGAAAGAGAAAGTGAATGAGAAGTGTCAGATAGAGAGACTGAGTGAGTGAGAAGTTTCAGATAGAGAGACTGAGTCAGAACTCCGCCAATGCCGGTCCCAAGCCCGGATGAAAAAGGAGGAGGGCGGCCTGCATGGAGGCCGTAAGGAGGCAGCCCCTCCACCATGCAAAGGCACAACAGGCCAATCACCTGTTTGCTTTAAATCATGATTACGCGAACTACAAGAGAGAAACCGGACTGATTCTAAAGGCGACGAACTGGAACGGACTACGGACTACGACTTATGGAACTTGGAACACAAGAAGTATAAATGGGAAGGAAGAGGAGCTGGTGGAAGAGATGAGGAAAGCAAAACTAGAAATCCTGGCTATAACGGAAACGAAGAAAAAAGGACAAGGAGTCATGGATCTCAATGGCAACACGTTGCTCTACAGTGGTGTACCCACATCTGAAAGAGCTAAAGGGGGCGTGGGTTGCATTGTGGCCCAAAATCAAAAAGATAGTATCAAGGGATAGAACTTTGTCTCGGAGCGCATTATGGTTGTAAAACTAAAAGAAGGAGAAACCATAGTCAACCTGGTCATAGTGTATGGGCCAAATGAGGATGAGAGAGCAGAGGTCAAGGAGGAATTCTTCGAGCTGCTTCAAAGGACAGTGGATGACTGCCTAGATGAAGTTATTATGCTCGGAGATTTTAATGCCAGAGTTGGAAATGACCATGCTAGATGGGGTGGAGTTATCGGAAGATATGGAGAAGATACTCTCAATGACAATGGAAAGCGACTCCTTAGATTCTGCAGTGAGCAGAATCTGATCATTACAAACACATAAAAAAAAAAAAAAAAAAAAAAAAAAAAAAAAAAAAAAAAAAAAGTTCCCCATAAGCGCATACATGCATACACTAGATGTGAACCAACCAAGAATGAGAAGTCAGTGATCGACTATGCCATTGTTCGGAGAAGCTCATTCAGATATGTCCGAGATGCAAGAGTCTGGAGGGGGCCAGAGATTGGAAGTGATCACTACCTGCTAACAATCAAACGAACAACTGAAAGAGTTGCTCAGCCTAGGAACAACCCAACATCACGCAAGAAACCAAGTAAACGAGCAGGAGAAATGAGCATTAGGACCTACAAGCTGAGAGAGCCAGAAATTAAACCAGATATCAGGGGCTTATTGCTACAGCAGTGTGCAACACAGAAGAACGACCTGATGACTTGGAAACCGTCTGGAATAAATTCAAGGATATCATAAAGACAGCTGCTGCAGAAGCATGCTGTGAAGTCCGACTTGGGAACCAGAGAAAGAGGACACCTTGGTGGACAGAGGAAGTCAAAGAGAAAATAAGAGAGAAGAAAATGGCATGGAAACAATACTTAGGAGCTAAAAACACAACAGGACAAATGGAAAAATATAGAGATATGTGACACTCAGAACAGAAGCAAAGAACAAAGTGCTAGCAGCAAAACAGAAGTCCTGGGAAGAATTTGGAGAAAAGCTAGAAAAAGATGCACAAGAAAACCAGAAATTGTTCTATAAGACCCTAAAGAAACTGAGGAAAGAAAAACAATGCCCTCTCAAATTTATAAAGGACAAGCAAGGCAAATAGAAGCGGGAAAATACAGAGAAAAAATTGATAATGAATCTTAGAGATAGAAAAGTCAGAAAGGGAAATAACAAGAATTGCCATTCTTTTAAAGGGAAACAATTTTGTCAAACTTCTCTGTATAATAATCTTCTAGCACGAATCACTAGCAATCTTTTGGGGTAAACAAAAATGCAAAAATACTAGCAATTTTGGGGGAATAATAACCAAAATCGATCGCTACGAAGATATATATCTTCGAACCAGCCACGACAACACTCTAATGTTGCTTTGAGTGATACACATTCAAACAGGAACAGGATAATAATGTTAATGCACATAGTGCTATGTCATGTTCTCTGGATTTCGAACAGGTCAAGTCTTGTGATGAGAGTAATACCCCATTCCAGCCCAAGGCGATCACAACGCTGCGATGGGGGCAAATTATACCAAGCCTACCAGCGGCTTGTACGGCCACGTCAGCTACTGACTATGGAACAGGAAGCCTTAAATTAAATAAGGGTTTTATAAATGGCATTCCATGCTCTCTTTTATTTGATTCAGGCTGCAGTGCTGTGGGAGTGCGGAACTCTTTGGTCGACCCCGCCTGTGCAACTGGAGAGACCATCCAATGTGTTACATTTAGTGGGACAGTGGAAACATTTCCCACGGCTGTTATTGAGTTAAATACACCATTTTTTTCAGGAAAGATCCACGCCTGTCTTCTTCCGAATCCAATTTGTGATGTCATATTGGGTCGCATACATGATATAAAGGAATGTACCCCACAGCAAATTGCTGAATGGGAAAAGCAGCATATACAGGATGCCTATGCATTTAAGTCTATACCTAGAGTTGTGTCACATGCACATGCTATTAACATGTTGGGTAATGCTAATGTATCGGAATCTAGTAGTGAAAATGATTCCATGGTTCATTACGCCACTGTGGCTAATGGATTACAACCTTTACGACATGCTTCCATTCTTAAGAATGATATTAAGGTTTCAACGCAACCTGTCAAGACTAGTAAGTCATCCCTCGACCTGATCAGCAGGCAACTGATCGTAAAAAAAAGGTTACGTTTGAAAAAAAAGGAAAGGATGTTCCTAAGAAAAATAAGAGTTGTAACTCTTATGGGAAAATTAATACCAATAAGGTTGCCAGTAAGATTTTAACTTTGCCCAGCAAGCAGGTGTCTACGACATGCCGTACACCTACACCTTTGTCTGGCATAAGTCATAATAATCAAGTACAAAAGTATGGTACATTTCAGAATAATCCTAAAGGTATAAATAATAAATATTATAATGTACCTAAGAGGACTAATGTTACCCATCAACCTTGTTCACATTCTTGTGACTACGGTACCACTTATATTGGTAGAAATGCATCTTCTCGCACCATCCTTGTGCAAAATCTGCCACAGCGAACTAGTTGGCAAGCACTAGGAGATTTTCTCAACCACACGGCAGACGTTAGGTTCGTGCGTCTGTTACCTCATACCAATAACAGGTATGGTGACGCCGTGGTTACTTTTAGGACCAATCGAGATGCTCGCATGGCTATCGAGCGGGACAATGGTGTGTATTTCCACCACCATTCTCTCCGATTACAATTGGTTCCTGATTCTGCGTCACGCGGATAGTAACCTACTATATTGGATTTTGATTTCACATTCTTTGATGACTCAGCCTTTGCAGTCATCATCTCTTTCTTGTAATGGTTATTTGTTCTTTTTCTAGTTCTCATGAACTTTTCCAATGGAATTTTATGCCATTCGGACTAATGAATGCGCCAGCTACCTTTGTACGCATGATGCGCCGCATATTGTCTCATCGTCCCGATGTCATTACTTATATAGATGACATCTGTCTTTTCAGTGACTCTTGGGATGAACATATTCATGGATTAAAAGCTTTACTTTCTACCTTACGGGATTATAACTTAACAGCGAAACCTTCAAAGGCTTTTGTCGGTTTTCATGACATCTCATTTCTGGGTCACCGCATAGGTCATGGTTTCATGTATACAGAAGACAGTAACGTCTCTAAAATTTTAAACATCTCAGCACCTAAGACAAAAAAAACAAGTTAGGTCGCTTTTAGGACTAATACAGTTCTATTCAAAATTCATCCCTCATTTGTCTACTATAACTGCACCTTTGTCGTCTCTACTGAAGAAAGGCACATCTAATGTAATAAAGTGGTCGCAGGATCACCAAACGGCGTTAGACTATATAAAACAATTTTTTTCAAATGCACCTTTTTTGAGGTTGCCTAACAAAAATCTCACTTTCATTCTTCGCAGTGATGCTTCTTCTTACGCTATCGCTGCAGTTTTGATGCAGGAATATAACGGCACCTTATTTCCGGTGATGTACGTGTCCAGAAAACTTACGGAGAGCGAACTCAAATACTCCGTTCTCGATAAGGAGCTCCTCGCATTAGTGTGGGCAATCACAAAACTGGAACGTTACCTTCTCGGTTCATACTTTGTGGTGGAATCTGATCAAAAAGCTCTTACCGCACTGAACACGAATAATGTTAAATCATCAAAGTCAGCGCGTTACGCTATAGGGCTTCAACCATTCAATTTTGAAATACGAGCTATTCCTGGAGTGAAGAATGTTTTCGCAGACTGTTTGTCGAGATGCCCAAGCGAACTTGTCGAAGATAAACCACTTCCATATGTTGAAACATCCTCACCGATAACATGAATAACTTTGTACATTATCATTGATAGTACATCTATAAAAACTGGTTATATAACTGAAGTATTCGTATAAGTATAACTTTCATGATATACTTACTTATAGATTATAACATTACTTCTTGTGTGGTAACATTTTGTTAGTGCGGGAACATTGATACTATAGTAACGTTTTATTATAACGGGAACAGTGGTATTTGAGTAACATTTTATTAGAACGGGAACATTGGTACTACAGTAACTTTTTATTAGTATGTAAACATTGTTAAGAGCGACAAATATACATTTGTTATTCCTATGGAACATATTACACTACATATCGTGTTCGAGAATATATTTTATCGTGTATGGAACATTTAGAACATCATCTCGTCAATTACTAACTAGTTGTAACTGAACATTGACTTATTGATAGTGATCTTGTAATTACTTAGAATATATTAGTAACTGGTTATTTGTTGGTAATTAAGAAATATATTAATTAGAATAATTCAATTTAATCTATTTAATTGATTATGGATCACACACATACTAACTTTCTTAGTGGTCACGTAATACCTACATTCACGGGTCTTAGTTATGATATCTCACTGTTAGATCACTAGTCAACCGTACTAGTGTTAGAAAACATTAAGGTTGTTGATTCTTAAAGTGTTTAATTTTGCATTACTTCATTTTTGCGCATTGTATTTTCAATTTTTCTGTTTCATTGATTCTCTTGTCATTGATCATCATCAGTGTTGCTGTTCATTTTCATTTTTGAAATCATATGTTTCAAATTTCTTTTAGAAAACTTAGTTGAATTTTATTATCATCTTTTTTTATGGTTTTTTTTTTCATTTTTCATTTTCAAACTTGTTTTACTTCGAATATTACCACATCGTTCCAAAGTAGGTCGATGGTGGATGTGTGCTTTAATGCATACTATCATTTAGTTATATTGATTTCGTTTAATATTCTTTTCTTAATATGGTATAACTTTATGCATTTCATATCTTGTTGTAGTTTTGACGCACCTCTCCCGGGTACTAAGTTCAAAAAAATTAATAGAATTAATTTTTTTAAGGGGAGGTAATAAGGGAGCTGTTACGTACATTTATTACCTAAGGGGGTAGTCTTCGGTCCTGCCAAATGTACGCACCAGTCTCAATATAGTTATATTATTTGTGCGGTCGAATGATTCGCGCACTGACGTGCACAAAGCAGTGTGAGTTGCTTTGGGACGCACGGGTAACCTAGTTGAGTAGTTTCTGACGTCATGATTTGAAGGGGCAACATGGACCTTGTTTATGTCCGTGATTGATATATTATTATTGTATTCATGGCACGTTTATGGAAGCCATTTATTCTAGTGATCTGTATTGGTCTTCAGGTCGAAACCAATAGCAGCAATGTCACGTAAGTTATCGCCCCACTTCTTATTGTATGCTGTATTGTAAGGCCGCTCTTATACTAGTCTAGCGGGAATATGTTATTCCTAGAATGGACCTACAGAGTCGTTAGCCTTTAGGATTCGTATCGTAGAAGAAGGATTCCTACGAGTGGGAAAGAAGTTAATTTGATTGCAGTATTCATATGTGTAAACGCCTTTATTGTAATGCCAAAGTCGTGGCATGATTTTGAGAGGTTAGTTAAAACCTAAAGATACTAACTCAGATACCTCTTCATATATGTACCAGTGAATGATATATGGAGTCTACGTTATATGGAACTATGTCTTGGATAGAAACAGTCTCTTATTGGACGAATGCGGGAGTTCGTGGTATGGGAGTACATGCTTAAGTGGATGACCTCAAGCAAGGTCAACGGACATTCCCTTGCTGTTAAAACCTAGTATGAATATTATTGGATTCTTATTACTTACGTGAGAGAGGATTTTTGATATGAATGACCAGAGATGTATCGTTTTATCGGAACTGTCACTACTATGTATAAATTGTTCATCGTACCTGTCAAGGAACATTGTACCGTCTTGTCAAACGTCTTCGTACCACGTAATAAATTATAATAACTTTACCGACGAGTTGAGTATGATCATGTTGGCCTGATTTGCCTTCCACTCGTTGAAGTTCTGTTGGATAGCTCTTCATCTAATTTTCATTCTACATTCGCGTCAAGATGCTAGTACATTGGTACATCTGCTACTAGCTATCATGTTACCCGAAAAGAGCGCTCAACAAATGCCCTCTCAAATTTATAAAGGACAAGCAAGGCAAATTGCTTACTGCCCCGAAGGAAGTAATGGAAAGATGGAAAGAATATTTCTCAGAACTCCTGGATGGTGAGCATGATGAAGCATCAGAAATGATAACCACTGACACAGAAGAGGAAACCAATGATGGTGAAGATGACATAAAGATGGAAGAACTGAGGGCAGCACTAGAGAAAATCAAGATGGGCAAAGCAGCAGGGCATGATGGTATAACACCAGAAATGGTTAAGTACATAGGAGCATCAGGCGACCTATTACTCTTAAAGGTCCTACAGGCAGCATGGTGCAACAAGACCATACCAAAGGATTGGGAGATTGCCATCATAACACCAATTTTCAAAAAAAGGGTGACAATCGACAATGTGGAAACCATAGAGGCATATCCCTTCTCAGTGTCCCTGGTAAAATCTACTCTAGAATCCTAGAGCAGAGACTCCGACGCCTAGCTGAGCCACAATTGGATGAGGTCCAGTGCGGATTCCGAGCTAACCGAAGTACTCAAGACCTAATCTTCACACTCAGACAGCTGAGTGAAAAGGCCCTTGAGTATAAGAGTGAGATCCATCTTTGTTTCATAGATCTGGAAAAGGCGTTTGACAGGGTCCCCTGGAGCAAACTTTGGGACTGTTTGGCAAGGAAGAATATTCCAGCACCTCTGATTCATGCTATACAGAGCTTCTACAAGTCTTGCAGAAATTATGTGAGGACAGCAAACCTAAGTCAGAAGAGTTCAGGACCACCACTGGTGTAAGACAAGGTGATATCCTATCACCTTACCTCTTCATACTCCTTATGGACGATGTCATCACGGCATGTAAGGAGAGAACAAGAAAGTATTCAGTGGGGTACTGGAAGATGAGACAGGTCTATATTTCGGAGCTGGCATTTGCTGATGATGTTGCCCTGATTGCTAAATCAGAGGCACATCTCCAATCCAACCTGCAAGTCTGGAAGGAAGAGCTGGAGAAGAGAGGGATGGTCATAAGCAGCTCTAAAACAAAATCCATGGTGATATCACGAGAAGAAAGAAAACATCAGATTAAGTTGGGAGAACAGGTCCTGGAGCAGGTCGACCACTTTAAATATCTCGGAGCTATTATAGACCGAAAGGGAGGCATCAAAGAAGAGTTGGCCACTCGAAAAGCAGCGGCTGAGAGACTTTTTCAGGCCATAAATCGTGGATTCCTCAGCAAGAAAGAGGTTGGTAAGAAAACGAAGATGGCTGTATACCGCTCCACCTATGTCCCAGTCTTGACATATGGATGCGAGTCGTGGGCAATGACTACAACCCACAAAAGCCAGATCCAAACCTCAGAAATGAGGTATCTGAGGAAAGTGGTTGAAGTAACAAGAAGAGACATGGTCCGCAACCAGACGATCCGTCAAGGCCTAAAATCCCATCCGCTGCAGACCCAAATAGAACAGTCCCAACTAAGATGGTTTGGCCATGTCTGCAGAATGGGAGAAGATCGGCTACCACGACAAGCATGGGAAACAAAGAGCCAGGGATCCAGACCTCCAGGACGACCCAGAGTCCGCTGGGAGGACAACATTAGACAATCTTTGAAGGACCGAGGACTAGAATGGAACCAGGCCAGGAAGAAGACAGCTGATAGAATGGTCTGGCGCTCTCTCTTCCAAACCTCTACACCTCACGGTAGAAGGGGAACGACTAAGTAAGTAAGAGACTGAGTCAGTGTAGTGGTTTTGATGGTATTGTATGGTGGTTATGTTATCTAGTGTAATGTATGAGGTCAGCTGTGAAGGCTCCTGAGATAAATGTTTATGTGAATTACAGAAGGCCCTTCTCACTACCACTTACGACCTCAAACATATCTCTTTTACTATCATGAATGTAGCTACGTTAAAAATAGGGTACTGAAATGTAATGTGTTGTAATAGAATATACAAACACCCACAGGTAATTAATAAGTCTAATAATATTAATAAAATCTATAACACACTGAACTAACTCAGACTGTTTTAGTTTTGATTTCAACAATTTTTTTCTAAATTTATTAGTTCTGAACCAATGTTTTATTTTGGTCAGAACATATGAAATGTTATGGAGTTATAAATGGAATGTATAAATATATGGCATACAAAAATGGAATTTGTGTACATAGGTATTTTATAAGACTGGTTAGTATTAATGATATGTATAATGTCTCTGGGAGAACTATTACTGGATGTGCTGTTGGGGTGGTGTCATCACTCCCACTCTGTGATTACAACGAGCTTTGTCCATTGACTTATAAACTGTAGTTAACTGTTATATTTCCCAAGAATTAAGTATATTTGTGATGGGGAAATATTTATAAATAGTTAAGAGTTCTGGTGAATCTTCAGCAGGCCACGTATTCAATCATCTTGTCTGTGAAGATCCGATACTGGATTTCTGTGGCCCACTCCTCTCGGTAGCTGGAATACAATGCTAGGCTGCACCGGCACAAATGTTAGGCGGCACACACATCTGCTTGTGTATTCTTGATTAAGTATGTGGCACTACCTTAGTACTATATCCACTGCACCACTCTTACACACAGCACAACACATCAACATTACACAGAATGGGTCAGATCTCTCTGACCAACGTAGCACATCTTACCCAGTTGTTTTCATATAGTACCAGTTCCCCAAGACTGCATTGCATCTGAGATATGTTCAATAGTTTCCTTTTATTCAATAAGATAGGTGATATGTTCCCACTGATCTCAATAATAGATCCGCCTTCCATAGTCTTAGTTAGGCGTCCATATTTTTTTTTTTGTGTCTCTAGACCCTGAACTTGGGACCTAGAGCGAGCACTTACTTGTCGTAATCATTTTATATGATATGGCAGTATCAATCACTCGAAATATTAAAATATACAAGATAAATGCTTTCATTCTTACCAGAATTCAGAATTGAGAACACAGTTATTACTAGCAAAACTCAGCTGAGCTGCTGGATATAGTATGGCGTCCCACTAAAATGTATGTAATATCTTCTGGGAAAAACACCACTGGTAACCTAAGTTATTTTTAGCCAAAATTCTCCACCTTCCCCCTCTCGTTCATTACAAGCTAGATTATTGCATTTCCTTGTCTCAACGGGGGACGCAATTTTGAGGCTTTAGTGAAAGTGTGCACAACAATACTGTCGCTAGTCTTGATATCCCACCAACAAATAACTCACTCAATACATCTTCCACCATATCAAAATACCCAAAAACCAATATACACACACCTACATACACCACATCCCTGGCAACAAACTGGGCAATCAAAACTCATTTGGCCACCCCCACTACTTTATTATCATAATTTAGTACCCACCCAATCTAACACCTACACCCCCAAAAAAAAACACATAGTTTTAAAAAAAATTGTCTTCCGAAACCTAACTATCTCCACGGCGATATGCGCAGGAATTTCAAATCCTCTAAAAACCCCCACCCAAGTCCCCCTACATACCACCTCACTCCTAGTACAGTTTTCGAACAATAACGCCTCATCTGCACTTAAAAAAATACCCTCCATTTCCTCAACAAATGAGTTAACACTATCCTATCCACCCAAAAAAACACAAAAAACCAACCCCACCCCAATCATACAAAAAAAATCCCCAACTTAACCACCTATAACTGACCACAAAAACTCAAAAAAAAAAACACATAAAACACCTACACCCCCTTTACCCCGCAAATAATCCTAACCAATTAACTAAAATCCATTCTTAATTCCCATTTTTCCATTTTTCTTCCAAACACCACTACACCAACCTCCAACAATAAAACCCACCCCAAAACAAAACATCCATTATAACATAAACCTAATACACACTTAACCCCAACCACCCCTACCTCACTCTACCATACTTATCTATCTCCTATTACCTCAATCTATCATCTTCTATACCCTCCCTCCCTGTGGGTCGGGGTGTCAATGTCCTATACTACACTGTCTTGTTTGGATCTATGTTCATGACTCCCTATCCATTTGACTCTAAATGGGATAACCAACCTCCTCATCACTATGTGGTGGCGTTATTTTTTAGGTGGTTATTCTTTTTCCTTTAACTATTCTCATTACTTTTTTTTCTTTCTTATTTATATTTTTATAAAATTGTACTCCGTATACCTCCCTTCTTGCTCCCTAGCTATTCGTGCTGTGACCTGGCGGTGTTTTATGTATTCTATCTCTAGTACTCACTGTGGCAGGATTCGGTCTTATCTCCTGTTAAGAGGACTCACTGGCAGGGCGCAGTGTGTCTGTTGCGGGGCTTGGGGTACCCATGGTCCTGGTAGGGTGTGTCATGGGTATGGGGGGGGTCGGGCTGGTGCGGGGATGGACGGCTTGGGGTTTTTTTTCCCCCCAACACCTTTTTCTTATTTTAGTGTGGTGGGGGGGCGGGGGTGTGTCGGTGGGGAGGGACGTATAGATATCCTAGAGACGTGGGGTGGGGGTGTGTGGTGTGTGTTTTATTATAGAAACACTGTACTGTCTTGACTTCTTGTTATGATACGCCTATCTTCGTTGTTGTAAGTTGACACTAGATTGATACACTTTCAAATAACTGATGTCTTGTAGAGATGTGTGTGTCGGTCTCTGCTTTAACCTTTTCTCCTTCTTACTCTACTTATTGTTTAGATATCATATACCCAGGCATTGTGTGTGTTTCCCTCATGGTGTGTGTCATAAAATGTCTTAAGAACTACTCTAAATGATGTTACTAGGTGTGAGCTAGATATACTAACACCTACACGTCGTTCTCACAAACTACTTTGCCTTGTCTTCTTAGATCCATAACCACTACCCCTACCCCCCCCACCCCCCCCATTTCCTCACCACCTCTTTCTCCACAATTCCTGAGATAGTCACGATTGTATATCTCATCGTTCGTGTTACCTCTGTCTTCTCAATCAGTGTGTATATCTGCTCCTAATACTAAACTGTGTGTGTCCGTAAATCTGTGTGTAACTATGTTCCCATATTGTTGATCTCACAATCGTCTCATCACAACTCAATGTAGAGACGAGCATGTTTCATCTTATGTCGCACGTTATCTCGCTCTCTATACGATAGTCTTATGATAGTGTCACCGTTACTAAGCTCGCCCATTATTTATTGTATTCTAGAGAATGACTCTTTCTCTTTATACTGATACACTTAGTCGCCACTTATTCTCTATGTGTGTTACTCAGTGTAATCTCTACTTGTGTGCAACATCTCACTTCAGGCGCCAACCCACTCCCTCAAATCGTCCTGATAACTTCTACCCAAAACCGTACTATTCGTTTAACACGTAGATCCTCTCATGCCCAGGCTTGTGTACTCCTTAAACATGATCCCATAAGTGGTACCTAACCTGTCTCGCTAACACCATGTAACTGCTTGACGCACATGTGTTTTGTTGTGAGAGAAGTGGTCTTCAATTTAGCGGTGTTATTTTTGTTCGGCGAAGATCAAGTCGCTCCCAACAGCACCTCCTTCTCGTATCCCCTACCTTCTCTCATTTACCGTGCACATGTGAGTGGTCTCGCCTTCCTGTGTTGTCTCCACTATGTATCCGAGTTACGCGAGAGATCCTGTCTCGCTTCCATAGCTGCACGAGGCCTACAAACATGCCCATCGTGCTAGTGTGTTCACTGTTTGCGGTGATAGCGTGTTATGCGCGACACACATCCTGATTTACATGAACGTTGTTGTTACCTGTATAGATTCTTATCGCTACGATGCTACCACAAACCATCCAATTTCAACACCATAAAGTTACTGCCTAAACACGCCTTCCCGAAGAGATTCGCCATTGCACCACTCTCCTCAATATGTGTATCACCAACCCCTGTTAACATGTCTTCGCTTTCAAACAGATCCGCCGCACAACAACCGAACCCATAAGTAATTGAGCATTCGGAGCAACTCCTACTTAACTACTATTCCACTTGTATAGGAGACCACATCACTCTCACACACCCGCACACCATAATATAGTGCTTGTGTGTGTTGAGTAACACTGTAAAGACTAATTCCTTGTGTGTGTCTCTTGTGCAGACACAACTCAGATACGCGACATGTAACGAGCGTCTACCACCCTAGTCTCCAGGTATCGCAAATGATGTACAGGGAGTTAATAACAGGTGTCTAATAACGGCTTTGTGCGTACAAATCAAGCGCTTACGCTATAAATGCTAAGCAACTCCTGTCTAGATGATGATTTGGATAGTACAACGGACAAGTTATTAAGAGTTGAGTCGGTTAGAATGATCATCATACTATGATATAATCTCGTTTCTTGCGAGCAATGGTTTTGTAGAGATTATGCTCTCATAGGAGCTGTTCTGTGTAAGCTTGGATCAGGAATTGTGATCATGCGGACTACGCGCTCGATCTTCGCGTAAGAGCTCGCTTCTGCAAGGATGTGGAACTTAATTGTGTGTTGTAAATTAGGAATACAGCAGAGAGTAGAAGAGATAAGGACATGAAATTCTAAGGGTAGATGGAGGCGCAGAGTGTTAAAGACGTTGTGCTTCGGGTGTGCGCGCTGAGAGAGTGTGTATATTGTCTTGGTGACACGGGAGATTGAATAGTAACTATTTGATAATTCTAATCACTAGAGTTCGCAAGAAGAGACTGTCTCGCCTTCTAGAGAGATGTTGGCGGCTAGGGGATTTAAGATAACGCATCTCCACTCGGTAGCTGTGTGAGATAGTGATATATATAAGGAGGACAAGGCTCAGTGTTTCTTAGCAGAGAAACTCAGAAATGGTCAGAGGAAGAGGATAAGCGTCACGAGATGGTATGGGATGTATGTCTGAGATGAGAAGATATGTCGCGATAGGATGGAAGATGCAGAGATGTGTGTGCTTAAAAGAGTGTAGCGCTCAGAGAGAATCAGAGAATCGCTTCGTCAGAGGGAAGTTGGGAGATTTGTAGATTCTCGCGCGCGTGCGCGAGAAGAGATAGAGACTGAGGTTTATGGTTTTGGAGTATGGTGGGTGTTTATATGATGCCTATGAGTACGTTGTCGAAAGTATGCGATCGCTAGATTCTGACGGGGACAACGTTTTTGGCAGCAGAGATCTAGAGATCTAGAGAGACGCGCTCCGCCGCGTTGGGGAATGTGTAGAGGTGCAGTCTCGCAAGGAGAGGATGATTCGCTGCAACGGTAGTTGACTGTGCAGATCTCTCGGAAAAGGCGCTCGACTTGCGTGTGTATCGTGCGACGGTAATATCTCACCCAGTGTGGTGTTATTATGTCCCCGCACGCGGGAGATGAAAGATGTGTAAGAGACTTTTCTAAAGCACCAGATGCGTTGTGTCCTAGTTATTTGTTTGAGTTGAACTTCCTGGAGTTGAGTATGTGTGTCCTGTTTGTCGAAGAGATCGCATAGTTTGCTGTCACGGTGTGGTGTATTTCGATATCGATTTTTGTCTTCGTGTGTGTGTCCTTTTCTTAGCTGTCTGTGGCCGCGCTAAACGTTTCGTCCCTCATGCTGCAAGACTAGCACGCAGACTCGGCAGCGTGGTTGAGTGTGTGTGACGCCTTGGCGGCGCACCTCGCAGGTCGCTCTGGTCTACCGGCTAGGGGGTGCGCAGTCTAAACGCGTCCGACTCGTCTTAGATAGATGTTATGCGTAAAGCGCAACGTGTATTTCGCGGACGCTCTCAGTAGCCGTGAAACGCATGTTTGTGTCTCGGGATCCGTCTTTAGAGTGGTTTGTGGGGGTCTAGAAAAGACGATTGCCAGATGCCGTGGTTTGTTCTGGCTGAAAGAAACGGGAAGGCAGTTAGTGGTGTATGTTTGGAATTTGGGTTGGTTGGTTCGTAGCGCTGGCGGTGTACCGCTCTGTGGGTCTCACCAGTCGCATGGGAATTTGTCTCTGGGTCGCTTGTAAAACTTCGTGGTTACAAGTTGGGATGACTGAGAATAGTGGCTGGTACTGTGGATTAGTCGGTGGGCCTTTTGAGATGGGTTCCAATGGTGGGGGGATAAAGACGTTTTGTCGCGCGGAGACGCAGTTTCGTGTGTGGGGCATTACTCGCAAATAGTTTATCTGTTCTTTGGCGTGCAACGAAACTTCTGTAGAAATACTCGCGCGAGACGTCTAGGTGTATCGCGGGGTGGGGCGTTTCTGGCCGCTTGTGGATGCGATGTATAAGAGGGTAGTGATTCTGGTTGTTTTGCTAGGACAAGAGTACGAATTCGTTAAAATAAATTGTCCTGGCCGTTAGATGATCATCATGAGATAAGCGCAAACTTTAAACACTGTTTAGTAACTAGAATGTGTGTGTTTTGCTCTTATGTGTAGTTCTCATTGTTTCGGCGTGTTTCGATGGGAGTAATCGCCTTCGCTAGAAGCAGAGATTCCAGTATGTCTAGAGCGGAAAACTGAAAGAAACGAGATAATATAGTCTTCTTTCGCAGATGTATAGAGGGTTTGTAGCTCGAATACCTCGGTACGTGCGTCACTCGAAGATCGGTTCTCTACTGCCCGTTCCTTGAATCAAAACCCCTTTTGGTCAAGACGCACCGAGAAGTTTAAGGCTTAAGCAGTGCAACGGTAGTTCCAAACGCGTATCAAATCGGGGAATCGCCAAAGCGCTGAAGTAGTAGTTCTACTACTCGCCTAATTGGAAGATTAGTCCAGCCAGAGCTCATAGCGGGCAGTCAAGAATATCAAACGCGCTCTCAGCATCTCATGGCATCGCGGGATAGCATGGAATATTGTCCGCTATGTAGCAGCCCTCGCCACGACTTTGTTTTTTGTGCCTTAGAAGACGGTGGGCCGGTTTAAAGTGGTACTCGCGAGCAAGGAGTAGACGGCGGACACATGCCACTAGAGAGAGAGTAGCTAGGTGTGGTAGAAATCAAGGGGATTTTGAACAGTCCATATGGTGGAGCGCATTTCTGTCGTCGGCATAGAAGGCTGCTGACTCGCCTGGGCTTGTGTCGTGTTTGTGTGTGTCTCCTACAATGTGTGGTAGTCCTTCGTTAGGTGGAGGTGATATTGTCCGCAGCTGGGTAGTACGTTAGAGAAGAGAGATCCAGCTTCAGCAACGATATGTGTACGTTGAGCAGCGCATTCGCGATGTATGGACATGAGTTCCAGCGCTCCACTCCACGCGCTATAAGGGGGATTTGTCCACCAACGGTCTAGCACCAACAAAGATAAGAGTTTTTCGTGAGCATCGTGTCCCCGTGCGACGCGCAGGATCTACAAGTGTAAATTCTCTTTCCTGGAGTAGAGTAACATTCGGTACCCGGAAAATGCGGACAGGAGGGGTCGCCCAGTTCAATCAGTGATTTGGGTCTAGCTAAGGAGATAAAACAGCTGGTTGCCAGCACAGCCCAACTCGCGCCAGTAGGGGGGTCACTACGATAGCGCTCCTATTACAGTGATGTTTGTAAACCGGAATGGATGATCCATTTGGTATGTTAGTTATATTATCCTTCGTAAATAAAATTTCGTACGCACAGTATCATT
Source organism: Oreohelix idahoensis (assembly GCA_024509875.1). Lineage (NCBI taxonomy): Eukaryota > Metazoa > Mollusca > Gastropoda > Stylommatophora > Oreohelicidae > Oreohelix > Oreohelix idahoensis. The sequence goes on from JAMPIV010008533.1 coordinate 147,650, forward strand.
GATGACGTAAATTTTTCACATAGCCTCCTTAGATCGGGTCAATTTTAAAAGTTTAAAAGATTCTTAGACAGTTACAGGAAATGTTAGAGACCTGGAAAACTTTAAAACAGAATTAATAATACCCTCAATAAAAGCTTATACCATTCGCTTCTAGAAACTTGATGTAGGAACTTGTGACGTAAATTATGACAGTCGACCAAGAAAATATGGAACTATCGCCGTATTGACATAATCGAATATAGAATGCGAGTCCTTGCGCACCGAGAATACAGTCGTTTGGAAGACGCCAGTTTGTTATATAGAGCGCCCCGCTCAAAACCCTTAGCTCACGCAAAAATAGAGGAGTCCGAAGCGCAGTAGAGTCTAAAAGAAGAGGTCAAGAAAGAGTTAAAGGCAGGAGAGCCAGATTGCCTAGAGATGTCGCGAGTTCTTTGGTTGTAGAGAGTTCGCGCCGAGACGCCTTAAGGTGTTCTTCGCTGAGAGATGTGGTGCTGAGAGGACTCTCGACCACTTTATATTGGGCGAGAAAAAAATGGCTAACCTGCACCTCCTAGCCCTATGACGAACTATACTTGCGGTTGGTAAAAGAGTCTCTGGACTGTAGAACTTACGCATAGTTAGACAGGATGAAATAAGTATATACATACTAAGACTGTCCGTCATTACAAAGAATGCACTCTAATAGGATTTGTATGAGATGATATCCTGTTTTCATGAGGAACGAATGTTACTGAAATGTAGAATCATGGCTGGATTTCTCAACTGAATGTTACTCTATAGTCGGCGCTCTTTCACTGCAGAATGACGTTGAATAGGGTTGTGGTGAATGTTATGACGCCATGTCTGGTGAGAGTAGGAAGTCGCAGACCCTATCAATTAAACTTTTCATATAGCGTACGTCTGGACTTTCTGGGCATATTATATATACCGCGTGTGCTCGTGTTGGAAGTATGTTGAGTTTAGACCTTGCTGTAATTGTGTGTTTAGTGAAGAAGATTGGCTGTGTCGTTGTATATAGGTGAAGAAGAGAAAAAAATCAAAATGGGGAAGCTCCGTACTCGGCGCAATTGTTTATATTACATGTGTGATGTAATTATCCGTCTCAGATTTTGTGAGACTAATTGTAGTTACTTCAATCTAGCAGAAGAACATCTGACTACGAACCTGGAATCCCGTAAAACAATTTTGATCAAGTTAAAACAATACCTCTGGAGGATCACCAGTTAACTCAAACTTGACACAAGCATATAGAGACCTATTAAATAGTATGTGATGAAGCGCTACGCCGCAGGAGCTAAACTTGAAGATTTGTATATGTTAATACGTGCGTGGGAACTTCGATTACCGCCTTGTGCTCAATTACGCAATGTGGTTATGTGTAGAACTGTGTAACGAGAGAGTGATAGAACTAAGCCAATATAACCGTCGGACTGCGCTGTCCTGTTAGTGCTGTGACGTCTTTGAATTCCTTCTAGATACTCGTGAGATAGCTCCTTTAATAAACTACGGTCATGAGAATTAGGATACATTGGCGCACTCAATAGCTGCTGTCTAATACATTGGCGCGGTACGCGCAAAATGTAGACTGTTCTTAGTTTGGTGAGCCAAGGTAAAACACGCTATTCGATCGCTTCGCTAGAAATCTAGTATAGCCTATGCTGATTCGAGTCCATATGTGTCGTGAACCTGCTGTTACACTAGATTATTGCCTCTGACGTGTCTGTATCAATAATTATAGCAGTCTATATAGAAGAATGTTAAATTAGAAATGAGAAATAGTAACCCACAAAAATCCAGTTTTATCCCACCTATAAATATCGTATCTAGGTGTTGGTATTAGTTACTGGTGCAGACATAGCGCTCGCAATTAGTGTTAAGTTTATTATGTGGTGCTCCTTAGGAACTGCAAGGATTTGAATTCTGAATATGTGATTAGTAAATATGGCAACAAAAATGAAACAACACAACAATTACTAATTACATTTTTTCTACACCTATTCGAGCTCCTAAATCAAGATACACTGAGAAATATAGCAGATGAAATAACTGAGACAAAACAAAATCGCAACAGGACTATTAGGCACAAATCAGCAACAAGATACAACATAATGGAACTCCAGACAAAGCAAGTACCGCTTCCGACTCAATCAGCTAAGTCAACGAAACTGGGAGAGCTATAAATATAATGAAGGTGTTCTACAGAAAACATGGAAATGGACACTCGTTTACAACTCGCATGTCCGCTCAAACAATGACGTAGAATTTAGAACGATTTAAAGAAGCTGTAGATACATCTCAGTCTTAAGTGGTTTGACCCCGGTGAAGAATTCTAGACAAAGGATAGGTGGGATGTGGATAATGTTGGTGTATGCGATAACGTAATGCACTCCAGAATCTGTAATATAGAGCGGAGCAAAAACATGGAATTTTGGAAATTGTACAAAGGAACAGAATAATGAGCTGATTGATTGTATTGTCATCTGGTTGATGAGGCATTGAGTAATCGGTGGGTATTCGGTGATCGGGGTAGAGTGAGAACGATTTTTATGTGAAAAAGTGACAACGAGCGAAGGCCTTACCGCATTAGTTATGTAAAATAGACCTAGTTAGCAAGCCGGACAATGTTGAATTACAGGAGATAGCTCTCTGTAGTGTGCACGAACACCTATGTGGTATTTAACATGTGTCATATAACGGCCAGCACTCTGTAGCACGCATAATTGGACACATATTGTGTTGAACGAAGAAATGATAAAATAAAAAGGCAATAAAGGAGGTTGAAAATGGAAAGAAATCGGTATGCAGAGAGTATAGCGAACCGAGAGACTTGCTTTTATACAGAGACTTAGCTTAGAAAGATGCTCTTCAGGTGGGGAGATGGTGTGGGTGGAGTCTTACCAATACCAAACACAGAGCTTTGGTGGGCTACCTTGAAGGGAATTGTAGTAGGTGGGGGGGGGAAAGGGGGGGGTCTATTGTTTGGATTCTTGAAAAGAATGGTGACATCGGGGGTGCTTAGAAGTAAAGGGATCCTCAGTCAATTACGGACCCACTGTCGCCAGAGCTTCCGAGATAGGCCCAGTTAATGAAGGGAAATATAGTTTCAAGATAAAGAATTTCAGCAGATCGAAGCTATTCCAAAAGGATGCCATTGCCTGAACCATGAATAACAGCCAGGATTCACCCCTGATTCTCAACCTAAGACGCATTCTAGTAATCCCCTTTATTTGTTCTACGGCTACAACAAGTTGCACACGCTATAGTGAGTTTGAGCTCAACATCAACGCGATATGCGCCATGTTGGTAATCCGATGAGCTGCGATCAAATCTTTACCCAATATGGACAAGTGACCATGAGTTAGAGATCCAAAGCGCTTGGAATCGAAAATGCAACGAAGGTATCAATAAATCAATAACGGGACTACATCTAGTTCTACGTAGATCTATGCTCGTACTAAGCTTGCTATCAACGCAAATGAAAGTGAGATATTAAGATACACCATATAGATCACTTGTTGCTGAAACCTGACCAATCGCTTAGCTGTAAGCTTCTCGTGACGAATCCGTTTCGGAATCAAGGTCATGCAATTTAAGTCTTCAAATAAAACATGTCTACAGATAAAACCTTCCTTAGGACCAACTCCTATGATAGTATCGAAGAACCAAACGAAACACTACAGCACCCTAAAGATACATTCATGATAGAACGAGTTTGAATATCGTACGCCACCAACCTGCTACAACTGTCATCCATGAGGTCATGGGTGGAAAACTTGACTTGTAGAAGATCCCCATAGTTCAATTAGATATAAGCAATTCATTCCCAAGCAAATCAAGCTACAGAGGTCGTCTGGGAATGTGTCATCCTAAAAGGGGGGTAATCAATTTACTTCCGGTGAAAATCAACGGCAAGTCCACTATCCAGAGCTTTAAACTTGGTTCTACGGCAAGCGAAACGACCTCAAATGATACAATTAGAAAAAAATATGAATTCACTCGCAAGTTAAAACAAGAGTGGTTGTGGATAACGTTTCATTATTAACAATCACTATTAGGCAGTTAGATCTGATGAGTGGTGACGGTCTCGAATTTAGCACCAACTAGAAATGAAGAAATCTCATAAATGAATTCAGATTGATTACAATTTTCAAAAAACAAGTAACTGAAATCCTCATTTACATCTCTAAAACATTTGTCCAGACCCCAGGTTCATGTTATTAATTCGAGAATATAGGAAAACACCTACTATACTCAGGTTTCTTTTAGAGCGATTTACATAATAGACACAGGAAACCAGCAACTGTAAGTCTTATCTCAGGGAGAAGTAACTCTGTATTGTTTCTCAAAATTCAACACTGGCAATTTTTCCAGAAAATCAAGTACAAATGTATCAGTAACAGGTTCAAGCACTAAAAATGCAGCTGGGAACGGCTTACCTCCTTTTTGACATTTTAAAATGGGAGAAGAGAAATCTTTCTACTTCCAATTAACTTCATTATAAAACTAGGAGAGGATTATCAAGAAACTTCATAATAGGAAGAGACTTCCTCATCAAAATATAATGTGGAGGATATACTTTGATTTTATTTTTAAAGCAATTTAAAACAACTAAAAGTGAAACAATACATATGTAACACTACCATTTCAGGACGATATCCATATCGCGACCTGGGTTCGAACTACGGCGCATCCGGTTACTCTGAAACCGAATTTCAGTAACTCTAACCCAGAGCTAAAAATTAAAAGATCTCCTATTTACTTTGACATAGGACATGGCTATGTATAACATATCACAATTGAAAATGAAAGAAATAGAGGAGATCCACACATTAGATAGTACAAGATGGCATCGTGGAAATAAATTATACGAAAGAGAATTTTCCAATAATGGTACTAAATACGTCAGGTACAACCACGCATTCTATTCCCAGAAGGAACAGTAATAGCAAAGATCCAGACGGAAAGGAAAAAGATGTATTGACCAACGACTATTCAAGGCCAAGAGCGTCTATCTCCAATAATCCCAGATGTAAACAGATAAGAAATTAAGATCGTTCATCCCATCACCCCATCCTTACAAACTTCTCTAGTTCCTAATCAGACATTGACTAGATGACTTTAAGGTCACAAGGAAGAAACATTACACAAATACAAAGAGAGTCGAAAGAAAAAATGTCTCTGGACGCGAAGGAGCACAAATAACAGAAAGAAATATGTATCTACTAAACTCCTGAACTCGCTAATATTCGCTGCTGACGATTTGGATAGAGAGAACTCATAGACAAGGAAAGGTATGAAAGAAAAAATAAGTACTTCTCCCATTGAACTGTCATGGAAGTAACATGAGAGAATATGTGTGGGGGGAACAGTTAGCATCTTTCTTATGCATACCCTAAGAAAACCAGGGACATATTTCGCCACAAGGAATGTTTAGCAGTTCCAGTTTCTATGGATAAAATTGCCAAGAGACTCGAAGAGTAGGTACTACCGACCGACGAACAGACACGCAAAAAATGTGACCGAATACCCGCTTTTGTCACACCAGAAAGGATAATGACGAAAAAATTTCATTCAGATAGAACGAAAGAATATGCTAGCAACATTACAAGACAACAGATGAACTAAAACCTAAACCAGACCTTTTATTGAAAAATTCATAACGAAACATCAAGATGTATTTGCGTTTAGTCTGACATAGAGTTAGAAAGGACTACGAACGTTACCATGGGAAATAGAAAACTACAACTGAAGAATCCCATGATTAACCTATTAATGTACCGTACACAACCACCCCACTAAAGAATCGAGGGATAGTGGAGGAAAAGCCATTAGGCGACATGGCTAGACATGCTAGTGGGCTGGGATAATTGAACGATCCAGATCATCCATGGTCTTCACGCCATTGTGATAGTAACAAAGAAAGACGGTAGCTCTAGCGTTTTGCTGTGTGACTACAGAGCAGTTAAATAAAATCACCAAAACGATCTCCTACCCTCTACCTAGAATTGATGATATTTTTGGCCACCTTGGGTACAACTCAGACTGGTATACCCTCACTAGATGCCACGCTCCGGATTCTGGACAATACCATTGTCTGAAGATGCAAAGAAGAAATCTACTTTCTGTACACACATGGGATCATATTAGTTGGAATGTAGATACCTTTTGGACTGAAAAAATAGCCCGGCTAGGACTTACGTAAGTTTAATGGATGAAGTGTTGCAAGGACTGAACTCATTTGCATCAGCATTATATAGATGATGTTTTGATCCACAAAAGGGGACAATGGAAGAACACCTGAAACATGTCGAGACTGTTTTCGACAGAATGAGATTGCACAAAGTAAAGTTGAAACCTGCAGCAAATGCCGTTTCCTACAGAAGGAAATAAAAATATTTGGGGCTTATTTGTCTCAACTCCAACGGAATCAGACCGGACAGTGAAAAGATTGAAGCTATCCAAAAGATCCTATCCACCTACCACAGTACGTCAATTAAGAGGATTCTTTGGGTGTTGTGCGTATTATCGAAAGCACATTATCAATTATTTCTAAAGTGGCTGAAACCGATTACTGAATAAACTAACCTAGGAAAGTATGCTCGAACAAATTACGCTGGACTGAAGATTGCCAAAAATGCATTTGAATTTGGCAGTAACTGAAGACAGCCTTATCCACACCGCTGACCTTTTCTAGGCCCATCCAGACTTGAAACCATAGGCCCATGATTTATAGTACACTCGGACGATCAAACACCCTATGCAGTAGACGGCGCGTGCCTTGTACAAGACAAAGATCACCAGACGCAACGCAAGTGAGATAAAAAATGTGTTCACCAAAACGAAAAAACCGATAGGTCATTTCCTTTCCCACACATTAAGCAGAAACACAGAGGAGATGGGACTACGACAGAGAAGGGAAGCCTATAGCAAATTCGGACGCATTACGCGCACCTATCAGAGAAATTCGATTTTTATATCCTCGTGGAAACCCAGGGTTATCATCTGAGAACAGATCAAACCAACCACTCTTGTAAGTGGGCTAACTAAGGGGACTGCAGAGCAACCCAAGAAACCTCTCCAGACCTGGGCGATAAAATCTCCCTAAAGTTACAATACATTACCATTGAGTATATTCCTGGAAAAATTGAATAGTGTGCTGATCTTTTGTCCCGAGATTCAATATTCTGAACCACCAATGAACGCCAGGACTCCCCACGCAATTGAATCTACATCGGACATCGACGATAAACACAAAGAAAAATTCATGCCTTAGACTCTAAAAACACTCAAAGACAAAATCGATGAAGAGGTGGACAACCCAAAGAAACCTGACAACTACAACATGGAAACCACATTTGATTTACCATCAGACAAAACAAGGAACAGGAAACGTTTGAACAGAATATCACGACTTTATAGAAAGAAACAAATTGAAAGATGATGCAAACATTAGTTAAGATCATTACACAGGTTCGTACTAAATCCAAAAAGAGATAGAAAGACTACATCATCCTTTCGGAAGATAATATCTTGTATCACTATTGGCTCTAGAGACAATGGTACTCTACAAAAATGTATACTCTCTAATCGCTAGTTCCAAAAGTATTAAATCCAACATGTCTTCATGACGTATAAACGGGCATTTTGGAAGAGACCAAGACTCTAGATGTGATCCTAAAACGGTTATTATGGCCCACGATGATTAAAAAGATATTCATAGAGTATGTTGGGAATGTAGGGTTTGTCAGAAGCTAAGAAATATATGGGAGTAACTATTCGAGCCCCTACTCCAAGAAATGTCTTACGTCAAAACGTATTAGACCTACCAATTCTAGGATTATTTATTAGCTAAGCAACGCCAACGTCAAGAGGAGCTCATGTGTCCCAGATGCGAATTACTTGACGACCACGACACAGTCACTATAAGCAACAGAAACAGAGTTTACAGACCGTGTACCAGAAATTTCGGCAATCCTGAACCCTACCGTTCGACATGATTATTCAAATCCATCTCAATATGGCTCCATTGTTTGATGAAGAAACATCAGATTGATCTTTACCCAGATATCAAGATTCGAGGACCATGGCATCTAACTCTACTTTTGACTGCGGGTTATGTCGAATCAAGAAGGACACTGTTAAAACGGAAATACGAGCCTTCAGATTCACACCCCTATATGCCACCAAAAGTACCAGACAGATTGCCGCGAGTTCATATTCTCGTAAAATTAATTTCCCTACGAAGCAAGGACGTCGTACAGATCCCAACGCTTTATTCAACGTCAGACTGTCGACGTATAATGCGTCTTACAGTCGAAGAGGAATACTTCTACACTCCTTGCTCTACGGTTAGATATTTACGACAAATCGTCCATAGTTCAACAGTTCGCGTGGTTTAATTCACTGCTTTGTCCACACAAATGATGTCGTTTCTATAGCTAGAAAATCTGTCCCCCCCCCCCGGTATCGTGACATGGAATTATCAGAGAAATGTTTTCACATTTTCCTGCTCGTTGGACCTTGACATAAACAACTTTGCGTTGCTACGGAATCTTATTACTTCAGAACAGATTCAACTATGTACAAGTTTGCAAAGAATATTACTCTGACTCTTCGTAGACGTCTCATTAAAAATCAAGAGAATCACGATTTTGTTGTTAAAATGACCATTTCTGTATTGATGAACGGCAAATTACGAGTCTCGCTACCTACTTCATTGATTACCACAAATTCTCTCGTCTGGATTTAATACCAAGTGGATTGCCGTCCATTAGCGAGCATCAGTTTTCTTTACTTAACACAACCAGGACCGCCAGAGAGCAAGATGTACCGCAGTTTGCACTCGCTGGGATCGCCACCAAACGCTTGTCTATTTCCGGACTACAACGATGTTTTCGACAATGCTAGATTCTCAGTACTAACGTCGATTGAGTACTTCACTCAGATTACCACCTGATCGTTGTTAATAAGTTTAACGTACAATTGTCATTAGCGACTTATTCCGCGCATGGTATAAATGTTGCTTTGTGATCAGATCCAAACCCATTGATGTCGTTGAACATTAGCTACATGTAACACCTTCTTAACGACTGATACATGTGACGAATTTACAGCGGGGTTGGATCGTATGTTTCACATGACACGACTTCTCGGAATAGCTTATATGTATCTGGTAGGACTTTACTATTCAAATCTCTTGCGTTTTTGTTCAAGATTTTTTGATTGACGGAGAGTTACACTTGTTTCAATTTATAAATTTGCATTAGATCCTCCCGCATCAGATGACATTTCCTCAGCTAAGATTTTCGCCGCTAATCTGTGTTGAGTACCCTTATTTCCCACTATAGCTCTGATTCTAAGATAGTATTAGTAATTTATGTGTGTTAAACTGGTTCCGAGGGGTCCGAGACCAATCTAGTCGCTGTTAAGTTCATTCCATTTACATTCATAAGATTCATGACCGGTAATGCCTACCATTCACCTTATATCGACCGTAGATTTTCTGGTAAAGGATCTACATAACTCGTCTTCTGTTCTTGTCTTAGGTGGTATAAAGCACTATGTATAGTCATCTGTTCTGTATAGATCCTTGCAAGTTTGATGGGTTATTTACTTCCCTCTATTATAGCGTTAGGAATTATTGGTCTTTCTTTTCCGAATCATTTCTGCAGCAGACGTGGGACCGAAGTATATGTAACCTGTAATTGATCATACATATTTGTAGTTCTCTTAGTAATTAGCCTTATATTAAATTTCTCAGTATCGCAAGTTAGTTGATGGAACGTAATTTTCCACATAGCTCTCATAATTCGACATTTTAAAAATAAAGACTTCTTAGACAGTTTCAGGAAATGATACGAGACATGAGAAAACTCTAAAACTGGAATATAATTATAATACCCTCGTAATATAAATGCTTCATTACCATTCGCTCTATGTCATAGAAAAACTTGTGTTAGATGAAACTTGTGCACGTAGAAATATGGACTATCGAAAAAAGTAGTGGAATAATACGCTATTGCTCTGAATATCAAAGTACCTATCCTTCCTCCAAAACAGTTTCCTTTCGGAAGAACCAGTTGATTATGTATTTATACTGCGACGCCCAAAAATCCCTTAGCAAATCTTGATGAGTCCAATTACAAAGAGTCTATAAAGAAAGCAGTCAAAGATGTGAGTAAAAAGCCTTGAGGTGCCAAAGCCAGCGGTTCAGTTTGGATAGTCCATTAGAGCCTTAGGGTTCCTAGCAAAGAGTTTGCTGACATCGCCACTTTATATTGGGCATAGAGAGATAATAATGGCTAACACTGGATCCCCTAGCCCTTATGACAACATATACTTCAAGGTTGGTAAATGTAAAAGGTCACTCGACTTAGACTTACGCTATAGGTAGACAGGTGACACATGATAATTAGATTTTATACATAGATCATCTCAAATGCCCTAAATGATTTTATGAGATGATGTTTAAGTATTCGTATAAAGGAGGAAAACGAATGTTTACTTGAATTTGGAGAATTAGTGAATCATCTTTGTCAATTCTAACCGTCCATACATATTGAAGTGAAGGCTTATTAATTAATACTTTTCATTATTACTGAACTCGTTTCGGACTTTGCTTAAACTGCTTGTTGGAAGTTGTTGTAGAGTTTGACTTGGTTTACATGTGGTTTAGGGAAAACTCTATAAGGAGAAAAAATGGAACTCGTTTAATGACCTTCTTATATCGTTACATTGTGATTGACTTCACTTCCAATCTATCAAAATCTGAATAAGCGAAACCTGGATCCCGTACCCATTTGATCAAGTTTATAACAGCAATTACCTCTGGAGGATCATCCAGTTAAACCTCCAAATCTTGCCTCAAGGCACACCTATAGATAATATTGATACCCGCCATTTCTGTTTAAATATATATATTTATGATGTGAACATCCGATAATCTTGTCTATTCAAAGGTTATGTATCTAACTAGAAGATTTTCGATTAAGGATATACGTCCGTCGGAATTATGACTGATTCGACTTTGCTGTCATTGAATATTCCACTGTCTAACGGGAGAACTAGCGTCACATTATATTAAATCTTGGTTCACAATTAATAATCATTAGGCACATCTCGTATAACCTGCTTCAATAGTTGGTGTTGCCAATTGTAACAACGCCCATATCGCTATAACTTTATATACCTATCGAGCTATTCTGAACCTGCTTAATAATTTTCCGACGGGATTATTATTCAATTATAGAAGCAAACGTTCAAATTAAATGAAATAGAAACCCCAAACCAGTTTTAACCCTCTAAAATATACTATGTGAATTACTGGCACAATGTTATTACAGGTTTAATTCCATCACCGATGGAGGTATATATTACGAAACACCACTTATGGGAGTTAATCAGCTGGTCCGAAAACGACGGACTGTCACTTCGAATTAATTATCTCTTTGTGTTTACAGGTTTTATGAATGGTTGATCTGGTGTGTGTGGTTGTGGTTTGTATATGAAAATTGATGAACCGCGCGTTGTGCCATTATTGATGTTAAGGGTTTATGTTTGTTGTGATGCCTATGCGATTATTTCAATGGCTTTTCACTTTAATAATCTTTTGTACACATTTGCGTTAGATGCGCTCGTTCACGATACCGGGTGGTTTCCACTTCCATGATTTGTCGATATTTTTTGGCTCGTCACGTTACTACGAAGAATATCCCTTGCTAGGTCTTTTTCGGGCTTTGATAAGAGAAAAGATCCGTTGCGGTGAGTAGCAGGAGCGGCTTTAGACAGTAATAGTGAGATCGATGGTCTTTGGATCGCCGGTGGAGAGAGCTGGTAGGGATCGCTCGCTACAATTGACTAGACGCAAAATTTCGCTTCAGGGTTTTCTGTGCTGGCAAGAGTCGTCGGATTCTGCCGTTTGTTCTAGCATGCGCTTGTATCTATTAAGTGCAGTGAATAGCGTATTTTAACCTGGCTTGCAGTACCACCGCACTATGTAGTTGCGACGGGCTTTTTTGGTTCGAGGTCCTCACTGGAGGTATCGCCCCAGTTGTCTCCGAAGCTCGGTGTCGACGTCGATGCATACTGTTCGTTACGGTCCCACTCTCAACGCCCACGCCATAGTGATACTTTGAATCCGACCGAAGTATTCTATAAATTTAGTTTTGGGGGGTCGGCGTTATCATACCCATTTGTTGAAAATTGTTTGACATATCGGAGGCAAGTCGCGGTGTAATTGATAGGCCTACTCTGGGGCTAGGATTTCCATCGACTGTCGTGGGAGGGAATTTGTCCCCCCGGAGACGATGCACATAACAAGCTGAGTGCGATTGATCTAGGGGTAACCTACATGATCTTTGCGTGTGATTTATCGGACGCCATTATCCGGAGGAAGGCTAGGCAGGAGTACTGTGCACTCATTCCTCGTTTCTACTAGCTACCTATGGAAGGACAGGGTGGTGACGGGGGGGGTGATAGTATGGTCCCTCGGACCGCCTTGGTAGAGTGGGGGTTTGCGTGTCTAGTGGGGGAGTATGAGACATGCGCATCTAGGGACCACGCTCCATACCCGTCCTGTCCCCAGAACCGACACGGGATATAAGGTCCCTGCGTAGAAGTGATGGAAATTAATTGACAACTCGCTGCGTAGCATTCGGGAATCCAGAGCGGACCCTCGGGTAATGGTAGTGGTGGGTAGCTCTTCTGGGATTGATCCCGGAGGGAGATAGAAGAGGGCAAAATTCTAAAAAATAACTCAACACTCAGAGCTATTATGTCGCCGGCTTCTTGTCCTGAGATCTGTTGAGCTCAATAAAGAATCGTATAGTGAAGTATGATATTAGATTGTCACTCCGCCTCGAACATCCGTTAGGATTTTAGGCAAGAGTCGATAATTTTTAAATTAATTAAATTCTTTATGTATGAGGGGAGCTGTCGTGCTTAAGTGACTGCCACCGCGTAGTCGCCTAAAAAGCTATAATTGAATGCGTTCCTGCCTTACATACTATAAAGGCCTCCTGAGCTCCCATCGAGAGTGGAGAAAGCTACTCTCATGGCCCTGTAACGAGCTATTGGGGTCGTTCAAGAGACAGGTAAGGTCAGGTCTTTAAAACATGCCAATTCCGACCCCCGCTGGGAAAGTCACAGCACAATTCTTGCCGGGCTTACATCCGCAACTTTTACCAGTCGGGATCATGAGTTGAAAACCATAGGGTAAGTATAATCGCAGTTCGATATTCGGGGCGTGGTCCTAGTACGTAGAATGTCTTACCGTGGCATAGCGGAGTTGGCCTGTAAATATGTGGTGGCGGCGCTCTCAGGAGTAGGAGTCTGATCAGGCAAGAACGGAAAAAAACGCCCTGAAATGCCGTCTATATCTCCGGTGGAGACCGGTATACTTTCCTCCAACACACTTTCTGTTCTCGGAGCAAATTCTGTATTGGCCTAAGTCTTGCTAGAATGTAATGCGCGTATTACATCTATTGATGCAACGTCTGGGCGCGTGGGCCCACTCCAAGTTTTGTCTAGTCCCAAGTATTTGATCACTGTAGCGAAAAGTTCACGTCTGTAGGTGTATTACATGCAACTTTGCGCATGGCTCAAGGTATGGGCTGCAATCCAGCCCAGCCGCTGAAGCCCCTATCTAACAGCGCGATGCAGACAGCATCGCAAAGACCCGCAAATCCACCCCGAAATATATCTCCATTTAGTCATACTTCCTATGCGTCTCTCTCGCACATGGTAGTGGTTACGGGTTTTTTGCGTGGCTCTCGCGGCGAAACGTGCCCTCGTGTAGCGATTCACGGTATAAGCGGACACACGTTCCCCTCAGTCTTGTAAATGAATTCATGCCACTTGTGGCTCTTGAGTGTAGTCCCCCCCCCCGCCTCACGACCTACGCGGTCCCCTGTCGAAGGGAAAACATACCCTCAACTCCACTTCTCGATGCGCTACACCTAGTTCTCTAAACACTTCACTCAGCCCGTAACAGCAAGATCGCTACGTGCGGAACTTTGACCTTTTTTTTAGTTATCTGCCCGGTCGCTGTGCCGGATTCTCTGTGAGCCCCGACAAAGAAAGAATATGCACCGTCATTGCTACTGTCCAGGCTTTCTGTACATCTGTCACTAATAATACGGGGTCCTGTCAATGAGGATGGCAACTCATATTGTACAACAATAAAGATAATGGCAGCAGACCCTACACCTGAGTTCCCTTTGAGCCCCGCCCGTTCAGGGTTGGTTCGCTAGCCCATAACGAAGGAGAGAGGAAAACGATCATACGAACCACCTCCTTGCAATGGGGTTTTACACTCATCACAAAACTCGCTTGATCCGTTTACTACGACATCCGTTCAACGCCTCTAGCCCATATACGATAAGAAACTTCGGATCTCTGCTTACATCGCAACTATCAAGTCTCAAATTGATTCAAATGTTATCGTCAAGATAACTTTGCAGAAGGTCCGCTAAACCTTAGGGGGATCGCGAACACGAGTGACCGGTTCCCTCTCATGTATTTGCCCCGTCCAACCGGGGCTGGACCATCCCTCCCTTGGCCGTCCCCCCCCGCCCCCCCCTGGATAAAAGCATACTCCCGCAAGCGTAAGTTCACGGGGGCGTACTATAATACTAAGTCCGGTTAGGCCACCTCTACCTGGCTGGCACCAAGGCGGTCACCGCCCCCCCAGGCCCCGGCCCTCCCCGTTTAGTTACGCGCACGGATCGGAAAAGGTCCTGGTTTATGGCGTCCCCCCCCACGCCTTCGATTCTCCCCGGTTAACCGGGTTTCCCCATACCCGATCAGACACTTCCACCAGAATACCCCCCCATTTATGGACCCCTACTTTCCTTTTTTTTCGGAACAGTAGTCCTATCCCACCCCCCCCTACTCATGGCTGCGGACTCTTTGATAGTCCCCTGACTCCCCCTAGTGGAGCACCATCGGATGAATTGCAGAAACCTTGAACTCGGATATAGGGCAAAAGAACATGAGGGAGGAAAAAACACTGACACAGTGTGCCAAGTAATAAAGTGACACGCAATGTTACAAATTTGTCTATCGGCAGCCTACCGAAAAGTCGAAGTAAATGCGGTAGGGCCACTTTGGCGCTGAACACCTGGACTAAATGTAAAAATTAGGAGAACCTACCAACACAAAATGACACCACATATTTATAAGAATGAAGTGATTCCTATATCTAGTACTCATATTGAAGACTCTAAAGCCGAAAAGCTACAGGAGGCAGTTCGTGCACCTGTGATGAGATCTCATTGATGTGACCGTCAAAGCAGCAGGGCATGATGGTTAGATCGGAGGCATCTTGCATGTGTGTTGTCCGTGTGCAAGTACAAAGTAGACATTAGGCGAACCAAACTTACGTAAGTTTAAGTGATGTCTAAATTGGCCCAGTGTGGTATAACAATTGTCTCAATGACACAAATGCAGGTACTGAAAACACCGCCAATCAGAACAAATATTACATACAATTTCGAAAGTTTCACGATAAAACAGATTGACAATCGAATAAGGTTTAGTTTGAGAAACCATAAAGGTCGCTATCCCGACTCTCGATAGAGGATCCCCTTGGTAGAATCTAACTCTAGGGAAAAAGTCCCTAGATCTTCAAGAGTGTAGACCGTACGTAACACTCCGCAGCTTAAGCCCACAACTGAATGTAGGTCCAGAGCATTCAATGCGCGTTAGCAAACCGTCATTAGATCAAGAAGCCTAATCTTCAGTCATAAACCTGACTATGGCAGCTGGACATGCTGAGGCCTCCTGGGGTGACAAGCCTGAAGAGCTTATTTTCATGGTGCTCCTTATATCGATCAGGAAATGGCGTTTTGACAGTGGTCCCTTGAGCAAAACATTTGGGGGACATGGTTTGCAATAGGAAGATAATATTACAGCACCTTCTGATTCACATGGGCTATTCAGAGCTTCTGCTTCGCACAAGTCTTGCAGAAATTATGTGAGAGGACAGCAAACCATAAGTCAGAAGAGTTCAGGACCACCACTGGTGTTAACCGAGACAAGGTGATATCCTGTCACCACCGCTCTACCTTTTCATACTCCTCATATGGGACGATGTCATCAAGGCATGTAAGGAGAGATAGAGAACAAAGAAAAAGTATTCAGTGGGGTACTGGAAGAGTGAGAACAGGTCTATGTATTTCAGAGCTGGCATTTGCTGATGAATGTTAGTGTGCCCTGATTGCTAAAATCTCAGAGGCACATCTCCAATCCAACCCTGCAAGTCTGGAAGGAAGAGCTGGGAGAAGAGAGGGTAATGGTCATAAGTAGCTCTAAAACTAAAAAATAATCCATGGTGATAATCACGAGAAGAAAGAAGACATCAGATTAAGCTGGGAGGAACAGGTCCCTGGAGCAGGTCGATTCGAGCACTTAAAAATACCTCGGAGCTATTATAGGACCGAAAGGGAGGGCATCAAAGAAGCATTTTGGCCACTTCGAAAATGAAAGGCAAGCAGGCTGGGAGACTTTTTTTCAGGCCATAAAATCGAGGATTCCCCTCAGCAAGAGAGAGGTTGGTAAGAAAAGGCGAAAAGGATGGCTGTATACCAGTGCCTCCACCTATGTCCCAGTCTTGACATATGGATGCGAGTCGATGGGTCAATGACTCTACAAACCCACACAAATCTGGCCAGATCCAAACCATGTTTACAAAGAAATGATGTATCTGAGGAAGGTTGGTTGAATGAGTACAACAAGCAACGAGCAGACATGCGTACTCCAAACGCAGATACGATACGTTCATAGGCCTAACATCCCAAAATGCGCGACCGCCCCTGTGCAGACCCAAGTAGAACAGTCCCAACTAAGATGGTTTGGCCATGTCTGCAGAATGGGAGAAGATCGGATACACCCACGACAAGCAATGTGGAAACAAAAGAGCAATGGATCCACCAAGACTCCCCGAGGACGACCCAGAGTCCGCTGGGAGGACAACATTAGACAATCTTTGAAGGACCGAGGACTAGAATGGAACCAGGCCAGGAGGAAGACAGCCGATAGAATAGTCTGGCGCTCTCTCTCCAAACCTCTACACCTCACGGTAGAAGGGGAACGACTAAGTAAGTAAGTAAGTAAGCTCCTTTCGACGTTTCTCTCCTCACCTTGCCTTCTTGGTGAGCCTCTCTTAGCCCAATCTGAGGGGGTGGCGCCGTAAATTAGCCATCGACTACTTAGTGCGACATCGGCGAAGTTATCATCTTCAGCTCCACATGTTGCTCGATCGGTTGCGTGCTCGCTCATGATCTCTCTTGCACTGCATCTTCGATACCGTATGTCAGTTGGTCGCCCTAGCCTCCTTCTTGCCCAATCTGTAGGTGGGCGTCCGGATATTAGCATGGAACTTAGCCTGCGGTCATTCGGCTGCTTCTCCTTGGGGTTCCTCATATGTTGAGTGGAGCCAATCATCATCATTTGTGCCCTGCATATCATCTATGTGGGTTACCATCATCTTGTGGGAACCATTCAGCTTGTGGGTGACTATCGCAAACTTGTGGGTGCTTCCTCAACTTGTGTGTACTCTTGCCATCTGTAGGTGGGCGCTATCATCATCTTGCTGTGTACATACTCCTCGGTCATTCCTACGTGGTTTTGTGTCATCTGTGTCTACCTTCATCTTCTTGTGTGGGTGTTCATGGTCTTCTGTGCCATTCTTCATAATGCGTGTGGGTGCTTCATTCGTGCTTGTGTTTGCACCAATATCATTGTCATGCTATCCATCATCACTGGCTGCGGTCCCATCATCTTAGTTGGGGTCACACTCATCTTGTGGGTACATCATCTTGTGGGTTAGTACCATCCATCATTGTGGGGTACCATGTCTGTGTGAGCTATCCTTCATCTTGTGCCTGGTACCATCATCTTGGGTGTACCATCACTTGTGGTACCATCATCTGTGGGTACATCATCTTGTAGGGTACCATCTGCTTTGTGGGTACCATCAGCTTGCTGTGGTGTACCTTCATTCTGTGTGATGTACATCAAGCTTTCGTGGGTACCATCAGCTTGTGGGTACCAATCATCTTGTGGTTAACCATATCTCATGAGCTGTACACCACAATTTTTAAAC